>JADRCD010028630.1:0-13160 GCA_019843815.1 Montemys delectorum
CTTAGAAATTCATCATAGAGAAAATGGCAATCTCAACTCAGCCCTGGGGTCAAAGCACTCCCTGGAGACAAGCTTTCCACCTGTGGTAAAGGTGCAGAGAGGACTGTGGATCTGCTGTCCTTCCTAGTTGTAGAAGGAAGTAGAAAGGATCCTCTCTCAGCTGCCCTGCCACTTCTGGGGTCTGTGCTACCTGGCTGGTCTTGCCTTAGAAAGTCACCAGAGAGAAAAATATTTACGTAAGAATTTCATGAATTCATCTTTTTAATAACTGAGTAGTACTCCATTGTGTAAATGTACCACATTTTCTGTATCCATTCCTCTATTGAAGGACATCTGGGCTTTCTAGCTTCTGGCTATTATAAATAAGACAGCTATTGTAGTAGTGCTTTTACATTAAGTGGCAGTTACATACTATCTTTGTTGAGGTCTGTGTTTAAATAGCATATCATTTTCTTCATGCCTATATTTGAAGTGTTTAATTCAGTTGAAGATATATTTTCTAATTTTAAATTTATTCTTTGCTATTTTTATATACCAGTGTGTGTGTGTATATGTTTGTGTGTCTGTGTGTGTATATATACATATAGTATTTTTATATCATATCTACCACTAATAGTACCTCCACACACTGGTGTAGGGTTACTGTCCATCTATGAAGCATGGTCAAAATACTGGGTACTATATTATAGGAAAACATCTCTCCTTCTACCAGAAGCCATCAATTTTCATAAGCGTATCAACTAAGGATAGTGGATAGTGGCTCCTGTGATGTCTGGCTGTCCATGCCAGAATGTTAACTAGTTCAATCTATTATATGATTTTTGCAGGTAACCATAGCTTCTGTGAGATCATGACGATAGCCTCCTTGCTGTGCCAAGATGACACTAACTTACCTGATCCTACCTGTTCATTGGCTCTTAATTCCTTCTGCTCACTCTCCTGTGATATTCTCTGATATTTGGGTTAAGGTGGGGAGATGTGTGACAAAGATGTCACATGTGAGTGTGGCCATTTCATAGTGACTTACTAATGTTGGAATTTGTCCAATTATGATCCCATTTGTGATCTACTATCTACTGTAAAGAGAAATTCTCTTATGAGGGATGAGAGCTATACTTTAAGCAGTAATCTGTGTTATTTACTCATTTGTTTTTCATGTTTTTATTTTAATGGAATCTAGAAATCTTAATCTTTCATTTGGCTCCTCTTAGTATTTTACATCTAATTCAATTACTTTAAACCACTCATTTTGTTAAATTTTGTATTTTTTTCCATTTTATAACTTGTTACTTTTATAATGTCATTCTTTCTTATTAAATTATGTATTTGTGATCCACATCCATTTGCTAGCACTTAGTAAAGAGTGTAAATATAATTTCTGATTTTTTGAACTCTGATTCTAGGTAGTATCTTAAAACTTTCCCCAAAGCAATTAAACACCATTTATCTCTTCCAACATAAATGGCAATCATTTTATCTATATTAATTGTGAATACTTCAAATTTACTACTAGATATTTCTTATAAATTGTATTAGTAAATTCTGTTTTGCATACTCATATTTTTTCCTTTTCTTACATTTTGTTTTGTATGTATGAAACTGCCCTGGTAATGCATTATTTTTGGTGCAGAGTATCCTTTAATGTTACATTTTATACTCATTTGTTAAAAAACTCAGTCATCATTTATGAGATAAGTTCTTCCTATATCATTACCTTGAATAGTATTTTTCACTGGCATGGAAATCTAGACAGGTAATTTTAATGTGTGTTGGGAAGAAAGTATATGCATACTATACATACAAAATAGAATCACATTGAAGTCTAGATTTATTGAGTTAATTTACAAAAAAGACAATATCTTAAAAAATCAACCAGTCTATTTATAAACATGGTATAGGTATGCATTAAAAACATATTTCATAAAAGCAGAGTGGTATAATTTTATAATATTTTACAACCTTTCTTTACTTAAGGCTCTTCTCTAATGTGTGATCATATTTTACTCACTAGCCTGAGGGGAGCATCGTTTGGAATATAAAGAAATTAATTAATTAATTTTAAGAGAAAAACCATCCCTATCCTGCTGATTTCTTTCCATCACTCCTTTTTGCCGTAATTCTGTTTATTGTCACATGTATTAATTTCTCTCTACATTTTTTTCTCAACTTCCTCTTCTTATACACAATTGTTATTCCAGACATAGAATATGTAGAGAAACATACTCATACACACAAATACATACACACATATGTATACAAAAGAAATTATATAAATATTCAAATATCTGTACATATATCAATTTCACATATGAGAGAAACTTGCAGGATTTCTCTTTTGGAATCTGACTTATGATACTTAACATAATGGTTTCAAATTCTAATCATTTTCCTACAATTGTCAATTTCACAAGTCTTTAGTTTCATGAAATTAGGCTGATTGTACTATTTAGATGTTTTGCATAGTGAAGGAATCAATAAACATGGATCAAATATGCTGAAGTATGTTTATATTCTTTTAAATACATATGTCAGAATCATGGTCCTGGGTCTTAGGTCTGATAGTTCTAACTTTAGATTTATCTGAAAAATATTATTTTCAGATTTTCAAAGAATCTCTGTTTTCTCTCAGTAGTTTATGTGGTGAGATGAAGCCTCAAAAGACATTTAATTAGCACTTCTTTGTTGGTCTAAGGATGCTGACCACAACACTATTTATTAGATATATGTTTCATTTAAAAAAAAACAAAACTATTCACCAGCTCATTTATTTTTTATTTTATTTCATTTATTTTATTATTTATATGTATTTTCGTTATTAATATATTATCATTCTTAACCTATTTGTTATTTTATTACCCCTGAACCTTAGCAATCTATTCACATTTTTACTAACAACTGTATTCTTAATTTTGTCTGAGACTAGTCCTATTTAATTTTATCAGTTTAGTGCTTTACATGTTGAAACAATAGACCTCTTACTTGTTACATATGTCTCACATAAGAATTTGTTACATATATTCATGTTCATATATTTCATTTTAGTTTATTGTTTCTTTTTTTAACACCATGTATAAAATTTGAGATGCAAACTTTTAATTTTACAGGAATTACCATGTAAGCTTTATACTATATATGTCCTCAATTTTGTTTTAAGTATGTCAGTCATCAAGGAAGGATCAGTCATTTCCTATATTATTTATTAGTTAAATATGTATTCTCTGTGGAATATTTTTCAAAATTTAGTGGATAGATAGATAGATAGATATGTAAATGAATTCATTTTTTACATTCCTTATTCTATTCCCTGCTCCCACCCACAATCCACCATCATACTGTTCCATATCCCAGACCTCCTCCCCAAACCCCTGTCTCAACTTGGATGCCCCCATAGCCCACTCCACCTGACCTCTAAACTCCCTGGAGCCTCCATTCTCTTGAGGGTTAGGTACATCATCACTGAATGAACACAGAGCAGAAAGTCCTCTACTTTATGTGTGTTGGGGGGCCTCATATCAGCTGGTATATGCTGTCTGTTTGATGGTCCAGTGTTTGTGAGATCTTGGGTGTCCAGATTAATTGAGACTGCTGGTCCTCTTACATCTGCATTACCAAAACAGCTAATTCTAGAACAATGATATTTCTTAAATACTGATGAACAGCAGTATAAACTACTTTCTTGAAGATTAAACTTTGAAGTGTTCGTTGACTCCAAGTAAAATTGATTGGCTAGATTCAGTATGAAATAATTCACCTGCATATACATATTTGTTCTCTGGTTAATGTTCTTGATTTAAAATGATCATCTTACAATCTCCAAATTATCTACTACATCCCATAGTTTTTCTTCCAAACATTCTTTGTAATATTTCTATGTTATATGTCAAACTATATTACAAACTCAGCATAGTAGCACAGATAACTGCTCATTAATTTAGTTTTTCTAGGTGTGTTTAATACAGAATGAAATTCTCTTCTTCAGATGTTTACAATATATCTGACAATAACTGTTATTGTCCATAAGATATCTATAAGCTATCTTCCTTAGCTGCAATTAGCCACTTATTACAGCCTCTTACTTCTTTTAATTCTATTATTTGCATTAAAATATGTTCCCTTTTTCAGAGATTCATATTTATATAATATCAAAGATCTCATTTATTGATATAAAAGCAGGATTCTTGCACCAAATATTGAGTATTGGCATACAACAGCAGTTCTACTGTTCAAGAGGTAAGCCTATGGACACAGGAATCAAGGAGCAGCGTGGGACAGATCCTTCTGGTTTCCATCTGGGCCTGGAGCTGACCATGTGCCACAGATCTCCATATCCAGGTCACATTGGGAGTGAGCTGGACTCCCAAGAGTGCTATCATACCTGGTAGCACAGGTAAGACCACCACTTCTACTCAAATCCCTGGCCCAATAGGGACCTGCCCAGAGCTACCAAGACACAGGAACCAATGAACACCTGGGGACAGAATACTTCTAGTTTCTATCTGTGCCCTGAAGTCGACCTTGTGCCACAGCTCTCCGTACTCAAATTCCTTCTGAAGACAACTAGTCTCCTAGGAGTGCTGACAAACAGACTTAGAGGAGAAACAAGCTACAATCAGAGGCAGCAAGACCAGCTAACACCAGAGATATCCAGATGGCAAGAGGCAAGGGCAAGAACAAAAGAAACAGGAACCAAAGCTACTTGGCATAATCAGAACCCAGATCTCACTCCCAAGCAAGCATTGGATACCCCAACATACCAGAAAAGTGAGACTCTAATTTAAAATTGAATCTCATGATGATGATAGAGGACTTTAAGTAGGACATATGCAACTCCCTTAAAGAAATACAGAAGAGATTGATGATCCTCCTACAGGATTGCCCTCCTCAGCTTCTTTTACCTTTTCCCTAATTCAACCACAGGGGTTAGCAGCTTCTGCCCATTGGTTGGGTGAAAATATCTGTATCTGACACTTTCAGCTGCTTGTTGGGTCTTCTGGAGTGCTGTCATGCTAGGTCCCTTTTTGTGAGCACTCCAGAGCCTCAGTAATAGTGTCATCCCTTGGGACCACCCCTTGAGCTGGATCCCACTTTTGGCTTGTCACCGAACCTACTTCTTCTCAGGGTCATCTCCATTTCCATCACTGTAGTTCTTTCAGACAGGAACAATTATGGGTCAGAGATGTGACTGTGGGATGGCAACCCCATCCCTCACTTGATATCCTGTCTTCCTGCTGGAGGTTGTCTCTGTAAGTTCACTCTCCCTGATGTTGGACATTTCATCTAAGGTCCCTCCCTTTGAGTCCTGACAGTCTCTCACCTCCCAGGTCTCTGGTGCTTTCTGGAGGGTTCCCCCCCCCAACTGCCTATTTCTTGAAGTTGCCTGTTTATATTTTTTATGCTGGCCCTCAGGGCTTCAGTCCTTTTCCTTCACCCAATACCAGATCAAGTTCCCTTCTACCCCCACTCTCTTTCCCTGTCCATTTTTCCTCCAAGGTCCCTTCCTCACTCCCCACTTGTGATTGATTTCTTCTCTCTCTCAAGTGGGACTGAGGTATCTTCACTTGGGCACTTCAACTTGACCTTTTTGAGGTCTATGGACTGTACCTTGGTTATTCTGTACTTTTTTGGCTAATATCTACTTATTAGTGAGTACATACCATGCATGTTCTTTTGGGTCTGAGTTGCTTTACTCAGGATGATATTTTCTAGTTCCATCCATTTGCCTGTAGAACTCAGGATGTCCTTCTTAATAGCTGAGTAGTATTCCATTGTGTAAATTTACCACATTTCTAGATCCATTCTTGTGTTGTGGGGCATCTAGGTTGTTTTCATTTCTAGCTATCACAAATTGGGCTGCTATGAACATAGTGGAACAGGAGGCCCTGTGGCATGGTGGGGCATCTTTTAGGTATATTCCCAAGCATAGTATAGCTGTGTATTTAGGTAGATCTATTTTCAATTTTCTGAGGAACCTCCAGATTCATTTCCTGAGTAGTTGTACCAGTTTGCAATCCTACCAGCTGTGGTGGAGTGTTCCTCTTTCTCCACATCCTGTCCAATATGTGTTTTCACCTGATGTTTTGATCTTAGCCATTCTGGTTGGTGTAAGGTAGGAGGAGTCTCTGGGTCATTTTGATTTGCATTTCTCTGATCACTAAGAACTTTGAACATTTCTTTAGATGCTACTCTGCAATTTGAGATTCTTCAGTTGTGAGTTCTTGGGTTAGTTCTATATACCTCATTTATTGATTGGGTTGTTTTGGTTTTTATTTATTAACTTCTTGAGTTCTTTATATATATTTTGGATATTAGCCATCTATCAGATATGGGGTTGGATGTGGGGTTGGATGTGGGGTTAGTGAAGATTTTTTCTCAATCTATAGGTTGCTGATTTATCTTATTGACTATGTCCTTTGCCTTACAGAAGCTTTCCAGTATCATGAGGTCCCATTTATCAGTTATTAATCTTATAGCATGAGCCATTGGAGTTCTGTTTAGGAAATTTCCCCCTGTGACAATGAGTTCATGTCTCTTTCCCACTTTCTCTTCTATTAGATTCAGTGTATCTGGTTTTGTGTTGTGGTCCTTGGTCTACTTGTTCTTGTGCTTTGTACAGGTGACAAATATGGGTCTACTTTCAGTTTTCTACATAGAAAGAGTCAGTTATACCAGAACCATTTATTGAAGATGTTTTTATTTTTCTATTGTGTATTTTTGGCATCTTTGTCAAAGATCAAGTTCCCATAAGTGTGTGTTTTTATTCCTGGGTCTTCAATTCTATTCCATTGATCAATGTGTCTGTCTCTGTGCCAATACCATGTAGTTTTTATCACTGTTGCTCTGTAGTACAACTTGAGGTCAGGGATGGTGATTCCTCCAGTTATTCTTTTCTTGTTAAGAACTATTTTAGCTATTTTGTTTGTTTTTGTTTTTGTTTTATTTTGTTTTGTTTGTTTGTTTGTTTGTTTGCCTTTCCAGATGAATTTGAGAATTGCTCTTTCCATGTCTTTGAAGAATTTTGTTGGGATTTTGATGGGATTGTATTGCATCTATAGATTGTCTTTGGTAGGATGGCCATTTTTGCTATGTTAATTCTTCCAATCCATGAGCATAGGAGCTCATATTGGCACATCATACCCAAACTTATGGGACACAATGAAAACAGTGCTAAGAGGAAAGTTCATAGCACTAAGTGCCCGGGTAAAGAAACTGGAGGGATCTTACACTAACAACCTAACAGCACACATGGAAGCTCTAGAACAAAAAGAAGAAAACTCACCCAAGAAGGGTAGAACTCAGGAAATAGTCAAACTAAGGGCTGAAATCAGCCAAATAGAAACAAAGAATACAAAGAATCAGCAAAACACAAAACTTGGTTCTTTGAGAGAATCAACAAGATAGATAACCCCCTAGCCAAACTAACTATAGGACCAAGAGATCATATCCAAATTAATAAAATCAGAGATGAAAAGGGAGACATAACAACAGAAATGGAGAAAATTCAAAAAAATCACCAGATCCTACTATAGAAGTCTGTACTTAACAAAACTGGAAAATCTAGATGAGGATGGTTTTCTAGACAGATGGCACATACCAAAGTTAAATCAAGCACAGGTAAACTATCTAAACAGGCCCATATCACACAAGGAAATAGAAGTCATTAAAAACCTCCTAAGCAAAAAAAGCCCAGGGCCAGATGGATTTAGTGCAGAATTCTTCCAGACTTTCAAGGATGACCTGATTCCAATTTTCTTCAAACTATTCCATAAAATAGAAACAGAAGGAACAGTACCTAGCTCATTCTATGAAGCCACAATTACTCTGATACCTAAACCACACAAGGATGCAACCAAAAACGAGAACTTCAGACCAATCTTGCTTATTTAGTATATATGATGACTTTATTTTATATCATATTTTCATTAGATGATGCAGAAACATTTTTAATAGTTGTCTTTTATGTTATTTTTGTGATTGTGGTATTTTGTTTTTGCAAAGTTTGATACATGTAATGTGTTTTAATCAAACATACCCATATTCATTCCCATAAGCATTTTAATTTTTTTACATTTCAAAACTAACTGAGCTCTAGCTATGTGGAAGTAATAGTGCATGCATTTTATCTCAGCCCTTGGGAGACAGAGGAAAGTGAATCTTTGTGAGTTTGAGGGCAGGTTAGTCTACAGAGACAATTGCAGGACAGCCAAAGGACATAAGTAAGTAAGTAAGTAAGTAAGTAAGTAAGTAAGTAAATAAATAAATAAATAAATAAATAAATAAATAAGTAAATAGAACTGGTCCATTGTTGGCTATTCTCTCCAACACTGCTCCATCTTTTTCCTTGAAACTCAGTATCTAATGTAAGTAAGTATGTACGTAAGTAAGTAAGTAAGTAAGTAAGTAAGTAAGTAAGTAAGTAAGTAAATAGAACCAGTCCTTTGTTGGCTATTCTCTCCATCACTGCTCCATCTTTTTCCATACACGTATTGTAGGCAGGATACATTTTGGGTTGAAGGTTTTGTATGTGTGTGGGGGGGGTGACCTTATGCCTCCACCTGACTACAAGAGGTGTTTACTTCAGGTATCACACCTCCTACTGCTAAGAGTTACAGCTAGAATCACCCCCATAGACTCATGATCCGGGCTATCTAGCAAGTCTTAGAGATATGACCTCTGCAGCTTTGCCCCCTGAATATGCTCTACCTCTCTCTACACCTGATTCCTCTAACCCATTCCCTGCGCCATCCCCTCTTCCACCCAGTTCTCTTCTTATAGCAACCTCCAATGATCATTTTGTTTTTGCATCTGAGTGAAATTCAAGCATCCTCCCTTGGGCTCTCCCTGCTATTTGGCTTCTTTGGGTCTGTGGATTGTAGTATGGTTATCCTGTACGTTATAACTAACATCCAATTATAAGTGACTATATACCATGAATGCCTCCCATGAGAAAGAACCAAGAAGTGACACTATTAACATTACTATGTTATGCATACAGACAGGAGCCTAATATAACTGTCCTCTGAGAGGCTTCATGCAGTGTACTGGCTAGTTTTGTGTGTCAACTTGACACAGGCTGCAGTTATCACAGAGAAGGGAGCTTCAGTTGGGGAAGTGCCTCCATGAGATCCAGTTGCGGGGCATTTTCTCAATTGATGATCAAGGGGGTAGGGCCCCTTGTGGGTGGTGCCATCTCTGGGCTGGAAGTCTTGAGTTCTATAAGAGAGCAGGCTGAGCAAGCCAGGGGAAGCAAGCCAGCAAGGAACATCTCTCCATGGCCTCTGCATCAGCTCCTGCTTCCTGACCTGCTTGAGTTCCAGTCCTGACTTGCTCTGGTGATGAACAGCCATGTGGAAGTGTAAGCTGAATAAACCCTTTCCTCCCCAACTTGCTTCTTGGTCATGATGTTTGTGCAGGGATAGAAACCCTGACTAAGACATGCAGCAAATTATACAAACAGTCAAACATTAGACAGAGAAAAAGGAATTTTATGGAAGAGCTGGGGAATGTATTGATAGACCCAAAAGGGACAGGAACCCACAAGAAAACCACCAGAGTCAACCAATTTAGGTCATTGAGGACTACCAGAGAATGAACCATCACCTAAAGAGTGACCATGAGCTGGACATAGGACAGCCCCCCATATATGTAACAGATGTGCAGCTTGTTTTTCATGTGAATTTCCAAAAAACTGGAGTGGAGTTTGTTGTTGCTGCTGCTATTGCTGCTGCTACTGCTGTTATTGTTGTTGAGACAGTATGGGTATAAGGACAACACAAGATTTATAAGAATAGTTATTTCTCTTTATTATGTTTTGGAGTAGTTTGAGAATCAACAGAGTTACTCCATCATTGAAGGTATGTTGAAATATAGCAGAATCTATCTAGGTTTAGAATGATTTTACTCAAAATATATATAATCAATGATTCTGTCTCACTAGTTGATAGCAATATAGTTCTGCTTAAATTACTTATTTAAGCCTGGCAGTGGTGGCTCATGCCTTTAATCCCAGCACTTGGGAGGCAGAGGCAGGCAGATTTCTGAGTTCAAGGCCAGCCTGGTCTACAGAGTGAGTTCTAGGACAGCCAGGCCCACACAGAGAAACCCTGTCTCGAAAAAAACAAAACAAAACCAAAAAATCTACTTATTTCATCTTTGTTTAATTTTGATGTCACATATATATAAAAAACCCTACATTTTTGTTTTACAATTTCAAAATCACTTAAACTTGAGAGATTTTTTAATGTTAGTTCTTTGAAAAAATTCACACAATATATATTTGATCATATTCATCTCCCTCCCTTGACTCTTCCCATACCCAAATTTTTCTATACCTACCCAACTGTGTGTGCTTTTTTTTCTTAACATATGAAGTCAAATTCATGCTACGCATATGCTTTTAGATGTGTGAACATCCTTTAGATTGGTAAAACTACCAGAGGCCAAACCCTAACAATAAAATTGAACTCTAGAAATCCTATTACTTATTATTTGCTAATTTATTTAGAAGGAGGACTTAATACCTACCTTCCTTCTCCATTCTGTGAGTTGTTCTGACTTATGTTTCAATAGGTATTGTGCTTGTTGTGGCAACAACTATGAGTTCATTATGTGCAGTTGTCATGTTGTCTCTAGAAGACACTCTTTCATAATTGCCCATGCCTTTGCAAACTCTTTCTATTGTTCTTCTATGATGATACCTGAACCTTAGAGGTTGAATCAGTAATTGTATTCCTTTTAAGGATGAGTATTTAATAATCTCTATACTCTGCCTCTTGGATAGCTGTGGGTCTCTGTACTCATCACAACCTACTGGAAATAAAAATTATTCTGATAAGGGTTAGGAGATGTATTAATCTATAAAATTAATAGAAACTAATTAGGAGTAAGTTTAATATATAACTTCAGTTTAACATAATATTAATAGTAGGTTCTCACCTAGAGCCTAGGACCTATATATCAATTGGTTCTAGAAAGGATTAAGGCTTTTGATAAAATACTTTTAGGAGACAATGAAAGATATTTTAATATTTTATTGTGTCCAAACACCCCAATTTGAAGCCTTGCCTCGTTACAGGAAGAGGCCAGTTTAGGCTTTGTGTCCCCCAATACTAGGGACCTTTGTCTAGAGTTACTTTCTTAGATTCCATGGACTTTGCATTGTATTAGCTTTCCACCTTGCTTCTGAAATGCCTCCAAATTCCAGACATTTCTCCCAGTATTTTCTCCTTCCCTTCTCCAATCTAATTCCTCCTGTTTCCAACCCCAAGTTTCCACCTGCAAAATCTGTTTCTTCTTCCCAGGGAAATCCATGCATGATCCTTAAGCATCTCTGAGTCTATGGCCTATAGTATCTTTGCCTTTTACTTCACAGCTAATATTTACTTATAAGTGAATACATACTGTCTTAGTCAGGGTTTCTATTCCTGTACAAACATCATGACCAAGAAGCAAGTTAGGGAGGAAAGAGTTTATTTAGCTTACTTCCACATTGCTGTTGATCACCAGAGGAAGTCAGGACTGGAACTCAAGCAGGTCAAGAAGCAGGAGCTGATGCAGAGGCCTTGGAGGGATGTTCCTTGCTGGCTTGCTTCCCCTGGCTTGCTCAGCCTGCTTTCTTATAGAACCCAAGACTTCCAGCCCACACTAATTGAGAAAATGCCCCACAGCTGGATCTCATGGAGGCACTTCCCCAACTTAAACTCCCTTCTCTGTGATAATTCCAGCCTGTGTCAAGTTGACACACAAACCAGCCAGTACAATTGACCAATTGTCAACTTGACACACAAACACATCACTATTAAGCCTCAACCCTTATTTTCTTATTCATCCCCAAGATCTAAAATCCCACAGCCTTTACATATTAAAAGTTCAATCAATTTAAAATGTCCAATATCTTTTAAAATTCAAAGTCTCTTAACTGTGGGCTCCACTAAAATACATTCTTCCTTCAAGAGGGAAAAATATCAGGGCACAGTCACAATCAAAAGCAAAACCAATGTCTGGGATCCAACTCACCATCTTCTGGGCTCCTCTAAGGGCTTTGGTCACTTCTTCAGCTCTGCCCTTTGTAGCACACATCTTGTCTTCTGGGATCCAGATGCCTGTACTCCACTGCTGCTGCTGTCCTTGGTGGTCATTGCATGGTACTGGCATTCCCAAAACAATGCTGTAAATAGGCTTTACCAATAGCCTCTCATAGACTGTCTTTATGGTGCCAAGCCTCAACTCCTTTGCATGACACCTTCAGTCCTGGGCTATCAATTGCAAACTGAGGCTGCACCTTCACCAATGGCCTTCCATGGCCTCTCACTGTGCGGAGCCTCAGCTGCTCTTCATGACCCCTTAATGCTGTCAAAACCAGTACCATCTGGGTGACTCTTACACATTACCAAGTCTTGCTCAGCACAAGTTACAGCCTTGGCTATCTCTGGAACACAACTTCTTTGTGCTCTCAGAAAACACTTCCCAGAAGATGTCACCTCAGTGATGCTGGTCTCTTCTTAATCACTGCTAATTCCTTAGCTCCAGCTAACCAGCATCAATAGTCCCAGTAATGCAAAGTTTTCACTTTAGTAGTTCTGGTATCTTGTTAATCACATTTGATACTTCAGCCTCAGCTAACCAGAACCACAGAATCTTCACAATCAAAACAACATGGCCCTGATAAGAGTCTTTAATCTTCCCTCTGAAATTTTACAAGCCAGGCCTCCATCTCTGCACTGTTCTCAACATGATCTTCCAAGCTCCCACAAAACATCCCACAGAGTTCTTAACAACCAGTGGTTCTTCTAGCTCAAAGTTCCAAAGTCCTTCCACAATCCTCCCCAAAACATGGTCAGGTTGTCACAGGAATACCCCACTACGCTGGTACCAATTTGTCTTAGTCAAGGTTTCTATTCTTGCACAAACATCATGACCAAGAAGCAAGTTGGGGAGGAAAGGGTTTATTCAGCTTAATTCCACATTGCTATTTATCACCAAGGAAGTCAGGACTGGAACTCAAGCAGGTCAGGAAGCAGGAGCTGATGCAGAGGCCATGGAGGGATGTTCCTTGCTGGCTTGCTTCTCCTGGCTTGCTCAGCCTGCTTTCTTATAGAATCCAAGACTTCCAGCCCACACTAATGGAGAAAATGCCCCACAGCTGGATCTCATGGAGGCACTTC
>JADRCD010028659.1:0-11408 GCA_019843815.1 Montemys delectorum
ATTATCTTTGGGCCTAATTATTTGATCACTATTGGATGGGCTTTTTTATTGTATTTTAATCATATTAATCCATACGCATGGAGGGCTGTTCATCTTCTTGTGACTTCTTTAATTTCTTCATTGCTTTAAAGTTTTTATTTTATAGGTCTTTCGTTTCCTTAGTGTATTAGTTATTTTTCTGTGGCTGTGATAAAACACTATGCCCAAAGAGGTTTATAGAAGAAATAATTTATTTTGGATTTATGGTTCCTAAGGGATTAAAAAGTCCATCATGGCATGGAGACACAGCAGCAGCATCAGGCACAGCAGCTGGAGCAGGAAGCTGAGAGCTCACATCCTTAGCCATCAGCAACAAGTACAGAGAATAAATTGGACATAGGGCAAGGCTTTAAATTTCCAATGCCTTCCCACAGTGATATACTTCCTCCTACAAGGACATACTTGATATACTTCCTTCTTCAACCTTTAGGGAAACAGTGTTACCAACCGGGGACCAAGATTTGAAATACCAAAGCCTATGGGGGATATTTCTCATTTAAGCCAGCACAGTTGGTTGGGTTTATTTCATGGCATTTTATTTATTTATTTAAGTTTAAGGATATTATGAAGGAAGTGACTCCCTGGCTTATTTGTTAGTATGTTTGCCTTTGGTTACTGATTTTGTATGTTGATTTTGTAATGTACCACTTTGCTGAACATATGTATCGGCTCTAACCATGTCCTGGTAGAGTCTTTAGGGTCCTTCAGTTACAGAAAAAAAATTATATGCAAATAGGGATACTTTGACTTATTTTCATTTCCTTCTTGTCTTTCTTTTAATTTAATTTAATTTTTTACTTATTCACTTTTTTTTATTTACTTATTCACTGCTTGCCTCCCAGTCACCTTCCCACACAATCCTTCCCCTATCCCCTCTGAGCAGGTGGGGGCCCCCTGCGTATCCCCCCCCCCCGACACATCAAATCTTTATGGGGCTAGGTGCATCCTCTCCCACTGAGGCCAGACAAGGCAGCCCAGCTAGAAGAACATGTCCCACAGGCAGGCAACAGCTTTTGGGATAATCCCCATTCCAGTTTTTTAGGACTCACATAAAGACCACTTCCTGTAACCAGGCAGGAACCCCAGTGGAGAAATAGAGACACCAACCCACCCACAGATCTTTCAGCCCAGTTTATCCTTCTCTTGTCTTAATGCTCTAGCTAGTACTTTAAGCGCTATGTTGAACTGGAGTTGGGTGCAGGGATACCCCTGTTTTGTTCCTGATTTCAGTGGGAATTGCTCCAATGTTTATCCATTTAGCATGGTGATACGGTCCCTCCACTCCAGTCTTTCCAGGGTTCTTCTTCTTCTTCTTCTTCTTCTTTTAATCATGATTAGTATTAGATTTTGTCAAAGGTCTTCTCTGTATCAATTGAAACCATCATATATGTATATTTATAGGTAAATATAATATGATTCACTATTCCTTTTCAAGTATTCTTTGATGTTATTTCTTCCTCATTCTGTATTGTTCTTCTCCCTCCTAGTCAAAACCTCACTCCTCGTTTTTCCCATTTTCCTCTTTATATCACTCTTAACCTATTACTTCCCTCTCTAGAAATCACCCCTATCACCTGGTGCCTTTTAAAATTTCTTGTTATTGCAATTGTTCAAGGTTACATATTCACATCTGAAGATTTGGAGCTAAGAACCACAGATGACAGAGAACATGCAGTGTGTATCCTTCTGGTTTGGGTTACACCACTGAATGTAATATTTTAGTTTCATTTACCTGCAAATTCCACAATTTAATTTTTTAATCAGAGATGAATAGTCTCTATGTTTTCATTATTGGTTCATCAATTGAAGGACATTGAAGATGTCTCTGCTTCCTAGCTACTGTGAACAGAGTGGCAGTGAGCATTGCTGAGCAAGCATTTGTGGAACAGGGATGTTGAAAATTTTGGACATATGCCAAGGAGCGCTATACTTGTGTAATGTGGTAGACTTATTTTTAGATTTGTGAGAATGCTTCAATCTGATCTTTAGAGCGGCTTCACCAGTTTTGAAACTCCCCAACAGTGAATGAGGGTTCCCTTTTCTCAAATCCTTGATAGTATTTGTTGATTGATTTGTTGATCTTAGTCAATCTGACTGCAGTAAGATGAAATCTTAGAGTTATTATAATTTGGATTTTCTTAATTGCTACAATAATGAACACTTTGTGGATTTTAAGGTCTTTTTTATTTCTACTTTCAGAATTCTGTTTTTAATTGGTTGTTTTCATGACTCTATTTTTGGGTTTTTCATATATTTTGGATATTAATCTTCTGTCAGATATATAGCTAACCAAGATTCTCTCCTACTCTTTGAGTTTCTTCTTCACCCAACTGGTTGTTTTCATAGTAATATAGAAACTCTTTAGTTTTATGAAGTACCACTTGTCAATTTTTAGCCTTAATTTCTGGGCAAAGCAAACCATTTTCTGAAAGTCATTTGCTATTCCTATCTCTTATAGGGTGTTCCCTAATATTTTTTCTATAGGTTTCAGCATTTCAGGTTACATATTGAGTTCTTTGGTTCACTTGGAGCCATTTTTTTTTTTTGGCCAGGGTGATATATACAGTTCTAATTTCATTCTATATGGGGACATCTAGTTTTCCCAGCACTGAAGATACTGTCTTTTGTCCTGTTTTGGCATCTTTGTTGTAATAGAGGTCTGGTAGCTGTCTTGGAGATTGCTAATTTATTCCTTGGCATGAACAAATAATTGAATGACTGGCAAAGACAGAAGACAAATTTGAAGATAAGGGAAAAAATTACAGCTTTATCCTGTCAGGACAGGAGAAACCTAAGGCTGGAAGTCCATTAAACAGAGGCCGACTTGGATACTTTATAGGTCTGTTGGTTCCTTCTTTTCCCGAACTTGTGTTGTCTAGATACTTGTCCCTGTGTCTGCCTGCCATTTTCTCTTCATAGAGTCTTCTGGGAACAAAAAGCAGCCATTTCATAAAGCTTGCTTTTGCTTTCCTTAGCTATGTCCCTCTAACTATGCTTAGTACCCTGTAGTAGGTTGAATAAGAATGGCCCCCATAGACTCATACATTTGAATGTGTAATCACTAGCAAATGATACTATTTGAAAGGATTATAAGGATCAGGAGGTGTAACCTTGTTGTAGGCCATGCGTCACTAGGGGTAGGCTTTGAAGTTTCAAAACCCACACCAGGCCCAGTGTCCCTCTTTCTGCCTACAGAAGAGGATATAGCTCTCAGGTACTGTTCCAGGGCCTGCCTGCAATGCTGTCATGCTTGCTGCCATGGCGATAATGGACTAAACCTCTGTAACTATAAACACGTTCTTAATTAAAGGCTTTCTCTTAAAAGAGTTGCCTTGGTCATGTTGTCTCTTCACAGCAATATAGTCGGAGCAAAGTGACTAAGACATACCTGCCTCAGAGACTGCCACCGACTGCTGTCGGAGGGATGGACGTTGACTGCGCTACTTACTTCCTGCTCAGAGGAAATGCTAGAGGTATCAGTCTAAGTGAGGGGTGGTACAGGGTTCTAGTGGGCAGTGTTTCTGGGATCTGCAGTACCTTCTCTAGCAGTATTTTGTGTATATATGTATAATTTCAATGAAGTTGTGTCACTTCCTCAAAGAGCCATAGACTATCTAACAAAGACTCCAGTACCAAGCATGAGAAACCTCCTTTTCTGTTGTTGGTCAGGGGAGTCCAAGATATGCCAGAGACTATATAGGCGATTGCTTTTGCCTTTGCTCCCAGAAGTTGAACATAAGTCCCTAGTACTGATGATACTTGCTCTTCAGACACAGGACTTGGAGGATTTGAGCTGGACCTGACTGAAAGCCTCTTCCCTGAGGATTGACTTTTATAGTAATGGAGGGTGCTGTGCAGACTGCTAAAAGAGGGAAGCAGTCAATAGTCCTACCAATCTGAGAGGCTTATGACCAAAACAATGACCAGCCTTAGCAAGATATCTATAAGGGTGCTAACCAACTGCTGTGCAATTGGACTTACGGCCTGCTCAACAGTGGGGAAATCATGCCTGGTACTATAAATCCAGTCAGCTACCGTGGCTAACGAGGTCACAGATTTGTGAGGGGAATCTACTGATGCCATTTCCCTATAACAGTAATTAACCCAACTGCTTTCTAAATATTTGTCCTTAGACCCGCAGATAAATGTAGCTCTCACTCCTCATCAAAGAAGTGTATTTTTGCAGAAAATGAGAATTTCGGAAAACTGCAATTAGTCAAAAATGCAGTGAACAACTGAATGTAGGGAGCCCAATTACTTCTGAAGTTCATGGAACATCATAGAAAGGTAGAAAGATTTGAAGAGCCAGAGAACCAGTAAGTTTACTGTAAGATTGTGCCTACTAGAAGTGACAGGGAAGCTACACCATGTGACCTCAAAAATATGGCTACCAAAAAGGACCTGAATAGTGGCCACACCAATAGGCATGCTTACTTTGAAGGAGGAAATCTCATGGGACCCCACCCCTAGACAAAGAACTACAGGCAATGACTGCAGGTAACAACTGCTGGAAAAGGGAGAATTAGTCTCCCCCTAGGGATGAGCCCTTAAATTGGTTATCTACAAGTGATCAACACTGGAAAATCACACACAAATATATATACATATATATATTTGTAACATGGAATGAATTCAGAAGATTGTCCTTATTTATATATGTATACATATATGTATATGAAAGAATAATAATTAAAGAAAAAGAGGAAATGGATTAGAGAGAGAGAGTTGGGGTGGACATGAGAGGTCTAGAATGAGGAGGAGGAGGAAATGATGTAATCATATTAGATTTTTAAAAAAATTATAGAAAAGAAAAAAGCATGATAGACACGAAGTACATTTCATGACTCTTATCTCCTGCATTCCTTTCTGGTCTTTCAGAGGTAATTCTATCCTGGAGTTAAATAGTCTGTCTTTATATGCCTATACCTTTAATACTTGTATAGTTATTGATGTCTATAAACATGAATTTTTTTGTATGCTCTTGAACTTTACATAAAAGGAACTAAACGGGAAAAATGGAACAGAATTCAGAACAATATATTTTAAGCAATTTCAATTATTAAACTGCTTCTTTTCTTTCCTTCCATACCTCCTAGCTCCCTTCCCTCCTCTCTTTTCCTCTGCCCATGTATACCTTTTTTCCAATTCTCAATTTCTTTCTGCCTTACTTTTCCTTAGTGATGTTCAAATAGTTGTGTGATTGTTCACCTGTTTTCTTTATTTGTAACCTCTTACCTAAAATATCTCTTGTGCCAATGGAATACTTCTGTGCCAAATCCTTGTACTTAAGAACAAGTCACTGGTAGCAACATAGAGGTTTGAAGTGTTTACATATGCTGAATATCCCAGCATGTACTCAGGAGGGACTGGCTGGCCCTGGACAAGATCCCATTGCACTTTCCCAGGGATCAGGTATATGTCTAGACTGTCTCTTAAGAGCATGTTGGAACCAGAAAAGGTATGCGCATCAGTGTGTGTAAGGCTCAGAATATCTAATGAAGATAGATAGGGCCTACAGGAAGCAGTGAGTAGCTATAGTGAGTAGCTACAGTGAGTAGCTGCTTACTGCTGCTGTCCTTGTCAGAATGGACATAGTAATTTGGAGATGGGTCATAACTCTTGAGTGAAGTATGGTCATATGTCTGAGGTGACCCAGGACACATCTTTGATTTATTATAAAATTGTCACTGCCCAGTGAGCATCATGTGGCAGGTGAGAAGGTCGAGGTCAGTGCTTGGCTTTGTGGAGCTGACCAGCTGTCCTTACCCCATATGTGGGAGCTGATTCATGACCCTGTGGGGAAGCAGGTGTCCAGAAAAATACTTTTTGATGCCCTAATTTTGGGCAGTGGAAAGTGCGACATTATTGTTGAAATGAGCTTTGGACAAGAGAGTGACTTTCTGTGTGCTTTCAGCCCTCTTTTGCACACTCTACTTCTTTTGCTGCTGTACCAGAAATGGTGAAGAAAGAGGCAACATTTGCCCTTCCAATGGGACAGAATGGGAACAATAGAGGTATAACAATCTAAAGCATTTTAGAAGATTCTTTGTGAGAGCAATTTTAGGTTATTCTTAAAGATACTCATTAGCAAATTCATTGGCATACATTTCTGTTTAACTTCTTTTGATGCTGTTATTAAGAAAAGTTAAATGTCTAGCAACAGGTATACAGTGGTGTCAAACCGGTACTCTTTTGGTATTATGAAGCCAAAGTCAAAGAAGTGTTCCTCCGTCTCCTGAAGCTGCTCTTATTCCTTTAGTGTGTTCCATCCTGAAGTAATATGGCATCAAACTGAGAAATAGTTCCTTAGATTCCAAGGATTTTGTGCTGTGTTATGTATATGTGTGTGTGTGTATGTATGTATGTATGTATGTATGTATGTATGTATGTATATGTGTATGTATGTATGTATTTATCAGTGTGTATACAATTAATGTGAATTTTAAATGTGTATATAATGTATACATATACTGTCCATACTATATGTAACCGTAGTTTCCCTCTCCACCTTCTGTCACGTCCCCCAAACATGCCTGCTTTTTTTGTAACTCTATTAGTCCAGTTACCGCCCCTGTAGGAAACCTTCTCAAGACCCAGCCATACCTCTCCTGGGCACACACCCACAAGATGCCCCACCATCCCACAAGGACACGTGCTCCACCATGTTCATAGAAGCTTTATTTATAATAGCCAGAAACTGGAAGCAACCTAGATGCCCCTCAACTGAATAATGGATACACAATGGAATACTATTTAGCTATTAAAAACAAGGTTATCATGATTTTGCAGGCAAATGAATGGAACTCGAGAATATCATCCTGAGTGAGGTAGCCCAGACCCAAAAGGACCAGCATGGTATGTACTCACTCATAAATGGATATTAGCCATAAAGTATAGGTACCATGCTGCATTCCACAGACCTAAAGAGTCTAAACATGAAGGAAGGCCCATGTGAGGAGGCTTGAATCTCATTTAGAAGGTGGAATAAAATAGTCATAAGAGGCAGTTGGAGGGAGGGAACTGGGAGGGAGAGGAGATGGGGAGGGGAGTGGGGGGGTCAGGATCAAGTGTGGGGAGAGAAAGGAGAGATGGCCATGAGAATGAATGGAAATCTGCAACTGGCAGGGTTGGGGAGGTGTTGGTGGGGCATCTCTAGGACATGACAGAGACCTGGAATAAGGGAGGTGCCTAAGAATCAATGAGGGTGACCTTAGTGTGACTCACAGCATTGGGGATATGGAATCTGAAGAGGACATCTCCTGTAGCCAGGCAGGAACCCCAATGGAGTGATATGGGCCCCAGCCCACCCACAAAACTTTCAACCCAAAATTTATCCTGTATCCAAATGCAGATATAGGGGATGGAACAGAGACTGAGGGGATGGCCAACCAGTAACTGACCCTTCTTGAGACCTATCCAAGGGACAAACACCAATCTCTGACACTATTAATTATACTCTGTTATACTTGCAGACAAGAGTCAAGCATGGTTGTCCTCTGAGAGGCTCCACCCAGCAGCTGACTCAGAAGGATGCAGACTCCCACAGCCAAACAGTGGATGGAGCTTGGGGATACTTATGGAAGAACTGCGGACCTGAAGGGGATAGGAACTCCATAGGAAGACCAACAGAGTCAACTAACCTGAAACCTTGGAATCTTTCAGAGTCTGAACCACCAACCAAAGAACATACATGGGCTGGATCTAGGCCTCTCCATAGATATGTAGCAGATGTATAGCTTGGTCTTCATGTGGATCCCAAATAACTGGAGCGGGGGCTATCCCAAAAGCTGTTGCCTGTATGTAGACTATGATCTTCTAGCTGGGCTGCCTTGTCTGGCATTGGTGGGAGAGGAAGTCCTTAACCCTGCAGAGACGTGATATGCCAGGATGTGGGGATACCCAGGGCCCCTCACCTGCCCAAAGGAGAAGGGGAGGGGAGAATGGGGGGAAGGATTGTGGGAGGGGGTGACTAGAAAGGGGTAGTAAGTGGTATGTAGAGTGAATTAAAAGAAGATTATAAAAAAATTGTATGTTTAACAACACTGTTAATCTCAGCTGCAGAGAAGAGTGGCATGAAGTGTGGTAGGACTGGAGCTTATGTTGAGTGTGCTCCTCAGTGTGTTTACTGAGATGGCACACACGCTGTTTAACGTGTTAGAGACTGTCATTTTAAACTAGCATGCATCTTTCTCAGGTTTATCTGAGATCATGAATTTAGGGCTATTTTATTGTGTTTTGACTGATCTGGTTGGCTTATATATTTTATTATCTCTTCACATAGAATTGTTGATTTCAAAGATGTGAGTGAGGGTCTAATGAAAACCTGCCATGCAGACCATGTAAGCCACCTGCTCTTCAATTTAACAAGCATCAATTAAGCCAAGGTAAAGCACTGAAAGATAGTCCTGGTCCCTGTGCATGGTCATGTTTCTAGAACCTGTTGGGAGGCAGCTATCTTGATTCTCGGAAGACTGGATTATGAATGTCCTTGATCTAGGTTGGAAGCTTGTGGTTTCAAAGCTTCTTCCATGGATACAGGTTAATTCATACTTGTTCCACTCAGATGATGGGGTTCTGGAGCAGTCTCCTGGCTAGTCACACAGTACAGGGGAGGAGAAACATGAGAAAGGGTGCTAGACATCAGTGACAGGGTTGGGGCATGCAGGGGGGCATGTGATAGAAGTGTAGGGACATGGGCAAGTCCAAACATTAACAGGTTTTCCAGCCTGAAAGAAGTAATATTGGTGAAATAATTTGTAGTTTAATCTAGGTTAGCAAAAGAGGACAAATAATGATTCTCCCTATAGCTCTCAGCTATCAATAGCTTTTCTTTAAGGGGCAAGTCCTGAGGAGGACCCTTCTCTGAGTTTGTGCAGTATTGTGAAGGTGTATACAGCTTCTGTCAATTCATGAATGTGATCACCACCTCATGTCTAGAAGACAGCATTTTTTTTTCAGTGTCAATAGTCAATGAAGAGATGCATGATTGGTCAAAGTGCTAAGAGGTATGTGGATTGCTGGGCCGTGGGGAAATAAAGAAATGGGGGAGACCCGTGTCCTGCCAGAGCTTGGGACACTGCTGCTGGCCCTCATAGAACCACTGCTGGATGGGAGTTGGGCCATGTTAGGCCACTGGATGCCACTCGGGGGTAGGGAAGGTGCAGTCTCAGCTCTGGCTCTTGGGCACCACAGACCACTGGGTACCTTGGGAGAGCTGAGCTGGGGCCCTGGGAGGCTTTCCTGCAGGAGATTAGACACAGCTCTTTAGGGAAAGGCCTATTCCATGGTTCCAGCCACTGCAAGTCTAGATGAAAGGAGGCAGTCCATGGTTTTAGAGCTTTATTGTAGAAAACAGAGATAGATAGATAGATAGATAGAGACAGAGACAGAGAAAGACGGACAGAGAGGGAGAAGGTAGAAAAGTAAAGGGTGGCAGTGGAGAGAGGGGGAAGGGAGGGAAAGAGAGGGAGGGAGAGAAGGAAGCGAGAAGTGAGAGTAAAGACAAGAAAGAAAGCAAGAGCTTGAGAGAGGGGGGAGGGGCCAAGCAGCCCCTTTATAGTGGGCTGGGCTACCTTGCTGTTCCCAGGTAACTGTGGGGCGGGGCCTACCTGGCTGTGGTCAGGGACTGAGGTGGTGGAGTCCAGCCAGAACACTAGGAGCTTGGGGCACTGCCCTACCCACAGGATAATGGAGTGAGGGCTTGTGGTGTCAGGCGCCTAATGTCTGGGGTCAGAGCTCACTGTTTCATCCCTTGTAGAATTTTCGACTGGGTCTCAGGAGTAAGCCACACACAACCAGAACACAAACTTCCTTTCACGGTCCAACAGAGGAAGAGACCCATGCTCTGAGGTGGTAAGATGCAGTTTGGGTGAGTAGAATCGGAACCAATGATGGTGGTCTTGGTGAGGATGGTAAAAGAAGTTTACCACAGAACATACTTTTATATAGTTAGTCCATTGGGCACTTTATGTACAGGTGTGTGGGTATGGGTGTGGGTGTGGGTGTGTGCATGCATGCTTGTGTGTCTGTGTATGTGTAAAAGCTTTTAACAAAAAATAGGTCATAAATTTGAAATAGAACAAATAGAGGTATATGGGAAGATTTGGATGGAGAAAAGGGAACGGAGAAATATAGTAATATTATAATTTCAAATATAAGAGAAAAAAGGTAAATTAATGACAATGAACTAACTTAAGAAGACAGTAGTTAGTAAAAAAAATAAAGAAAAAAGCAAGGCAGACAATGAGGAGCATACTGGTGAGCAGAACACTTGACTTCCCTCTGATTTAATTCCAGTCTCCAGCTTCCTGCCCTAACTTCCCTGGATGATAGACTGCAAGCTACAAAAAGAAGTAAATCCTTTCTTCCACAAGATAGATGCTTCGATCATGGTGATGTATCACAGGAATGTAGACCCTAGATTCCAGGTATGTGATTCTTCCCATGGATCAAGCATCAAATCCATCAATTGGATCCAGTCGATCCAATCTAAATAATTGGTTGTTTCCAAACTGATCATGTCTTTACTACACAAGTGGAAGAATCTTGCCTTTTAGGGTAGTTTTTTGCTGTTTACAACCCAGAGCAGAGGAAGACAACTGATGCCTTTTCCCTGCCGAGCCTGCATGCTACCTTCCAGCAGTGTGAGCACCAGCAAGCAGAGGGAGAGCTTCCAGCTTAGTTCTGTTTTCATTTATCTATTTCCTGAATCCCAAGTCTGAGGTTCCTTCAGTAATAGAGTGTTATTATCTAGTTCCAGTGAGTGTCCTAGGCCAGTGGCAATATCATCCACTGTTTGGGGGAGCCTCCAGCCAATGACTCAGGAGGAAATAGCCTACGACTGGTGCTGAGATTTTTGGTTCAAAACTTGTGGCTTTGGGGAGCAGCATTACCCATTCATTTAGCGTACCTCCATCCAAAATTTTTGTTCTCTAATTGGACTTGAGAGCTGCTCAGCAGGAGAGAAATCATGGGTGGTACTGAAAACCTAGCAGACTGCCCAGGACTAGTGAAGTCATAAATCTTGGAGGAGAATGTACAACCACCAATTTACAATACCATCACAATAACCTAACTACGCTCTAAATATTTGTCCTCATATCCACAGATAAGTGTAATCCTCATGCCTCAACGATTTTCTTTCTCTTGGCAACAGGCAGAGGTCATTACAGAAAACAACAAGCCGTGGAACTGCAGAGTTGCGGAACCCAGTCGCAATGGATACATCTACAAAACAGCTGCATCAAAGGCTCAGGGAATATTTTGGAAGAGGGGTTAGAAACAGTCTAAGAACTAGAGGATCAGGGAACAAGGTTCGAGGTTGTGTCTCCTAAGAATGCCAGAAGCTACCCCGCAAAGTATCAGCAAGG
>JADRCD010028660.1:0-14910 GCA_019843815.1 Montemys delectorum
ATGTTCATTTAGGAAAATACCAGTAGTGATGTATTATTTTGAAGTATACAGTTAATATGTTTGGAGTTATTTCAAATTTATATTGAGAAAAATGTATTTTCACTATTACTATAGACAAGCATCTACATAAGACTGTTAAATTGATTGTTGTTTTATATCAAACAACTTTTATAATACTTATTTGTATTGTTAAAATATTTTATAAATTTTAAGGAATATGACAAAAAAGATATTGTAGGTATTGAAGGGGGGTCTCTGGGAGGAGTTGGGGTACAAAAGGGAAACAAGAATGTGATTTAATTCTATTTACTTAAAATATGTTTTTAAATGTTAACAAATTCAGATAAATTGAATCATGTAACTTTTCTCATCATAATGCAATAAAAGTTTAAAAAAAAAAAAAAGATCTCCTCCCAGGAAATAAAAAAAAAAAAAAAGAAATACTACTCAGGAATAAAAATGGAACAATTGTGTGTATTAATCTCACAGATACAATGTATGGGAGAGAAAAGAATAGATAGAATTCTACCCTCATGATGTACAGCAAACAGTATGTGACTGGGTAATATTAACTGGAAAGGTGCAGGAAAACTGGGGATAAATGAATGTTAAAAATCTTGGGTAGGAATAGTTTAAAGAGTGTATGCAGTTATCAGAGGTCATCAAACTAGATTTTAAAAGTCAATGCACACATTTTTAAGTGACAACATGAATATATTATTTGATGTTTGAATCTTTCTGATAGGGTATTTTTAATATAACTTTTTAATTTTTAACTTAAATATTATTACATCACTTTCTCCCCTCACTTTTGTCCCTTTGGCTCATCCCAGGTACTAATCCTCTTATCTCTGTCATGCCCCACCTACTCTTTGATTTATGGCTTTTTTTTCTTTGATTATTACTATTATGTATATGTGTGTGTATGTGTATATGTCTGTGTCTGTGTGTGTGTGTGTATGTATGTATGTATGTATGTATGTATGCATGTATGTGCCCAAATATATAATTACAATATACCAAATTTCTTTTTTTGTTGTTTGTATGTATATGGTTTCAGGTTGATCATTCTTAATTGGGCAGACAATAAGGCTCAGCCTTGGAAGAGCCTAACTCCTCTTCTCACAGAAGTCATTAATTGTCTATAGCTCCTTACCTAGAGGTTGAATCCATTGAAAATTTACCCCATCTATGTTAGGAAGTCCATTGATATTGCCAACGTTCAAGTCTCATTTTTTTGCAGCCATTTTTAGGAGAGTTCATTTCATCACAGACTTCTTGGTCCTCTGGATCTTACAATCGTTCACTCCCTCTTCCATGACGTTCCTTGAACCATAGATGCAGGAGTTGTGATGTAGATATCTGTTGAGGTTGGGATCTCCAGATCGTTTGGTCTCTGTATTATGCTCTATTGTGGTTTTCTATGCTAGTCTTTATTTGCAATGAAGAGAGGATTCTTATCTGTTGGTAGTATGATAAGATTTAGAAAGTAGTAAAGAATTTTTTTCTGGTCTAGCAAAGTGGCTGTAGTAGGTATTTTCTAAGGCCTAGGCATCAATAATCCTGTGAAGTTGGCTAGGCTTTCAGTTACAGGCATGATTTCCTGCCTATTGAGCGGGCCTTAGATCTAACTAGACAACTGCTGGTTACAACCAACACATTAATGTTAATGTATGGGTATCTTACTATGCTAATCATTGTCATAGTTCATAGGTTTCACAGCAGGGTAGACTTGTTTAATTTCTTCCTTTCTTTGGCATCTTGTATAGTATATTCTAGAACCATGGAAGCTAGACTACACTAGGAAGGCAGTTATTCCATTTCTCAGTTTATATTACATGTATCCTGCTATTCCTCTCAAACCCTTCCAACCGTGATCCCTTCATGTTAGCCTGGTCTCTGTGGTCACTCCAGGCTCACACTCAGGTTTGGGGATTTGAAGATAGGAGCCTTCCATAGGAGGAGACAGTCAACATTTGTCTTCAATATGATTATTTCCAGTTTCATTCATTATCTGCAAATTTCCTGATATTTTTATATTTGAATAGCATTGTACACTATATATTTACTGAATTTTCATTATCCATTGAAGTATATTTAGGTTGGTTATACCCCAAAACTATTGTGAATAGAGCAACTATGAACACTGCTAATCTGTGGATTAGGATGACAAGTCCTTTGGACATATGCCAAGGGGTGGTATAATTGTGATATATGGTAGTTTTATTTTAGTCATTTGAGTATACTCCCTATTGATATACAGAGTGGCTCTTGAGCAAACAATTTGATGTAACTGTAGCTAAATTGTTGACAAATACCAATGCCAAAAATATATAAAGCATATGTATATATGAGCAACACTAAGAGCCTCAATAAATTGCATGTGTGTAATATAATTGACGAGGTCATGGATTTTAAAAGGAGTGGGGGCACAGGATGATTGGAAGGGGAAGAAGGTATGAAAATGATGAAAATATAATGCTCATGTATTCTAAAAGAATTGCAAAAATGTTATTCATGACAAAGGCAAAGAGTGACTGGACATAAAATAGGTGAGTCAAGTAGAAAATAAATATCAGGGTGATGGATATAAATCCTACTGTATCAGTACTCACATTAAATGTAAAAGAAATGAATATTTTCGGTAAGGAAAAATGAAGTTACCAATATTATTTATATTATTTTTATTATTTACATTATATTTTTGTTTAGTTTGTACTGTATACATAAGACATGCTTTAAGTAGCATTATTTAAAGGTGTCTACCATTCAGGTATGTGCAATACATACATTCTAAAGCTCTAGAATAGTGCCATTAATATGTAGGCAGAAGGATAAGTATCTAGATATACCTGGCTATAAAGTTTATGTGAACTCTATTTTACAATTAAAATCTACCATCATTCAGATTAGTGAGAAAAGTTAAGTCATTAGACATAAGCAAATCTGTAAGTAGAATTGGTAGGGAATTTTCTAAAGTTTTTAGATACAGGGGAAATTTCTTCTCTCAAACTAATATCTCAGTTCCAGAGATTTCACATAGAAAATTGATATCATATGCCTATGTATTATTTGCAATGTGTAGCAAGTCTTACTTTAAAGTATACCATTTTATGAACTCTGCTTGCAATAGCTCATTTATGACTTTCAACTAATCATGTATATTATCAAGAATAGTTTTTTAGAAATAGCCAACCAGAGTTCAAATCTGGGACCTTCCACTGACTAGCTAGGAATATCTGGGTAGTTATTTGACCTCCATTAGCTTAAATTTCTTTTAGCTCAGCATAGCTGGAGGGAAGTGAGCTGTCTGGTTTCGGAGTAGCTGGTTAAGACACATCAAATTGAAAGTAACATCTAAGCAATGGCTTGATTTCTGCATAAGGACAAGAAGACTAAATCAGAAAGAGAGCCAGATTTTCCCTGTTCCACTCTGCTTTCCCAACCTCCTACCACTTGCAACCACCTCTGTGGAACAGTAATTCACACGGATCGGTCAGGGATTAGCTAAATCACCACAGACATGGGATAGACTTACTATTGCAGGGACCCCAAACAAGAAGTTTCTGTCCTGAGAGCCAGGGGTAGCAGGAAGTAAAACAGCTGGGGCAGCAGGAAGTAAAACAGAACATAAAAATAACTTCAACCCCCAAACAGGACAGGGACTCCATAGGAAGACCAACAAGACTCAACTAACCTAGTCCCTTGGGGGCTACCAGCGACTGAATCAGCAACCAAAGAGTGAGCATGCGCTGGACCTAGGCCCCCTGCACATATATAGCAGATGAGCAGCTTGGTCTTCATAGGGGTCCCCTAGCAACTAGATCAGCTAGCAACTAGATCAGCGGCTGTTACTGACCCTGTTGCCTCCCTCCCTGCCTGTGGATCCTGCAGTAAATGGACAGTCTGGCCTCAGTGAGAGAGGATGTGCCTAGTCCCAGAGTGACTTGGTGCGCAGGGAGGGGTGTGTGTGTTTTGTTAACGGGGGTGGGGCGGTGGATGACACCCAGAGGGGAAATTGGGGGAGGACTTGCATAAGGGGGTACTGGGAGGAGAGGAAGGGCTGACACTGGGTTGTAAAGTGAATAAATAAATAAACTAAAAAAAAAAATGAACCTAGCCTTCTCTCCTTTTGTCCAGATAAGAATGTCTCAGAAGAATCTATGGCCTGGATAAAGACTTTCTGAAAGGTTTTTGGCTTTTGGAAGCATATGTGAGGAAGAAGGCCTTCCTTTCTCCTGTGAAGCCTACTAGGCAAAGCCTTTAAAATCCTATATAGTTGGACCAGAATACTCACACATAGATAGGTTTAGGGCACAGAGCTGGAGTCTTTTTCAACTGTAAAACGTGCTTCCTAAACGAAATAAGTATTAAGGAAAATAGCACATACTAAATACCTAATAAATGTATTCTTGTCATCATCCCAGGCCAGCAAGCCCCAGGGGTCTTCCTCCTACCTTCCCAGCCCTGGATTGCAGGTGTGCACTGTGATGATGAACATTATGTGTAGAGGATAAATCGACTGTGCTGGGCTTATAAAAACAAAATTGGTTTTGTTTATATAATCTGGGAGGAAGTGGCTCCCACCTTGAATGTACCCTGTCAGCTAGACCCAGATGGACCAGTTCCTGGTACAGTTGGGCTCTTCTTTTAAAAAGAAAAAAAAAAAGCTGATTGTTGCAAAATAATTCACTACCTCAGCTATTCCTACAAGGTAATGGGTCAGAAGATTAAACAGGCTAAATGCTATGTTCTGCTTTCGTATGAAACGCTTGCTTGCTTGGATGGCTGAGGTCCCTGCTGGAAGTCTGTCTTACAAAATTAAGCCTTGCTTATATCCAGACGGGATAAGTTACTTTGGCTACCCAAAATTATAACTTCGTGGGTTTTGCTCTTATAATCTTTGGGCTAACAATAGCAAGAGCCTTACTTAGAGAAACCTCTCTGGTCCAGTCCTGGCCAGTGTCTTTTATATTAAAAAGTCTCTAATTTACAAAAAACAAAACTTGAGTCATACTGATGAATCTCTACAACTCCAGACCCACAATGGCACTACCATTTATCTTGTTATGTAGATGTTAATTATCAAAACTCAGACGAGCACTTGACTGAAATATCTCCCTGTCCCTTTCCCCTTCTTAGCCTGAGCAGCAGTTGAGAAAGAGACTAGATTATTCTAAGAGCTTAGCTTTTCTCCTGGTTCTGGCTAGCTTCCAAAAATGCTCATGCACTGGAAGTAAAGAACAATTCTTGAGTGGTCCTAGCAATAAATCGGCAGCAAACACTCAGCTGTAGGGTCTTAATCTCATAGCTTTTCTAACGTCAAGTATCTGTATGGAGGCCTTAGTATTGGCCAAGTCTATGACCAAGGTCACAGTGATTTCAGGATGCCACCTGAACTCCTAACATTTGAAATTATGTCTTTTCTGGATGCTTACTGTTCTGGAAGATAGATAATTTTAAAATGCTCATGTTGGCTACTGTCCACAGAATCTAGTCGGCCTCCAGAGAAACATGTTACTCTTGCTCCCTCCAGTCTTGGCAGGGTACCTACTCTCACCGTTCCCCTTCCAGCTGTCAGGAGGTGGCTCCAACTTCAGCAAAGGGCAATGTAGCACTAGTGCCTTTCTTCCTCAGATGTCTGGAATTGCTTTCAAGTCTTCTCTAGAACCCCTTGCATCCATTCTGGTATCACAGTGCCGTCCTGTGGCTATGTCCGTCATGCCTAGCAAGCTTCAGTTGCTGAGTAAAATACCCCTCTCTTCTGAGGGGAATGTCTGCCCATCTTTCCAGCGATTTTGTGGTTTGCATGAGGGCAAAGAAAACATTTGCACAAGGAAGAACACAAAACCACCAGGATACTCTCATTTCTTCTCACTTTGAGAAGTCACCTGACTTCTCTTTTTCTTTTGGGATGTCTCCTGGGATTTCTCTAGAGGTAGGTGGTAGTCACTGAACTAGTTTGTCTGCCTCTCACAAAGTCAGTGCCTGGATGACTAGACACTTGATGCCTGTTGGCCTCATCTCTGGGGGCTTAACAGAATGTCCCAGACACTAAGAAAAGCCTCATATGAATTAGTAGCAGAATAATCAGCTGCTTAAATAATTAGGTTACACACGTCACAGAGCGTATGAAATGCTTTGTCTTATGCTGTTAGTTTCCCTGTCATGGCATATGTCACAATTATTTGTCAGCTTTATGACTGAGGGCACATTTGGCAGTTAGAGGGCACAATTTCCTGACCAGATATTTTCAAATATCATTAAAATGTGAAATTAGATAGACCTTTTCCCACTTGACTGTCTTTTATCACATTTCTGCCCTCAGCACCAAGCTTTACTTTCTACCTAATTTTATCTCATTCTCATAAAGATTTTCTGTAATTGAGACACAGCCTGTTACTCAAATATGACAGAACTAGTGTTCCAACTAAGTCGACTGGGCAGTTTACTTAGCTCAAAATAGTATTTTAGTGGCTACAAGCATTGCAGAATATTTAGGATCAAATTTGCTCATGGCAAAAACTGTCTTAACTTTCTGTAGCTTTTATCATCATAGCAGTAAGAGGAAGTTGTAATAAACTTAACTCATTATGACACATTTAGTCCTGCAATATGGGGAATAGGTTTTGAGTGTGTGTATAGATACTGAAATCCTTAATACCTGTTTAGGAAAATGGTCAGATTTTCATTTCTTTTGGCCTCATATTTTTGTGAACCTCCTCCCACCTTTTAAGGAGATGAAGGCAATTTTAACTTGGAACTATTTTAGATTGGCTTCTGAAGAATTGCTAAATGGATGGAGTTCCTATAGGGAAGTCTCTGACTAGTGTTAAACATGGAGGTGACACATTCTGAAGCACGTTTGAAAAGAGCTCCCTGCCTGCCATTCAGGGCATGGATTGGAGTGGAGCAATACTGAGCAGACAGTCTTGGGAATCTGCAACAGCAATACAGATGAGAGATATGGCCTAAACAAGTGAGTGGCAAGGCACATTAATGGAATTAAGAAATGTTTTGACATCAAAAATGGCAGAACCGTATGGTGGTTTATGTAATATGCTGCCCATAAAACAGGTTGCCGTGGCTCACACCTGTAATCCCAGTAATTGTAAAGATGAGGCAGGTGAACTGCTGAAAGTTTAAGGACATCTTGGGATGTATAGTGAGTTCTAATCTAGCCTTCACTACCAAGTAAGACCCTGGGTCAAAACAAACCATAGTTTGCTCTTTTAAGGCAGATAATGAATAATAATACAATATGCCTATAAATTGTTTTACAAATGTAAATTTCCATATCATTTGCCCATTTATCAGGACTGTTTGCTTATTTTTATTTGCTTATTTTCTTATTGTTAAATTCCTTAAATACTCTAGATACTTGCTCTGTGTCAGAGCTAATATTTTCTCCCATGCTTTGTGTTGTCTATTCACTTGTTGAGTTTTTTGCTTTGCTGGGTTGAAATTTCTTAGGTTAAATATAGTTCTATCTCTTTAGAGTTGCTTGTGCTTCTAGAGTCATATATCAGAAATATTTGCTGTCTTAGTGTCTTTGTTTACATTTTGTCCTGCAATATCACAGTGTTGTATATTACATTTAGCTTCTTAATCCATTTTCAATTGATTTTTGAGTCTGAAAAGAGCCAAGGACCTACTTTCAGAATTTTGTCTATGAATATCTAGTTTTTTCCAGTACCGTTCACAGAAAAGACAGTCCAATGGGTGTTCTTGACATGCTTGCTGAAATAAGTTATCTGGTATTTCTGAATTGAGTTCTAGATTACTTTTTGGTGTTGTATGACATTGGTGTCTGAACCTTAGTTTTATACCAGTATTATGCTATTGTGATTACTGTAGCTTGGTGGTGTGTTTTCATGTCAGCAATTCTGATGCCACCATTTCCTTTCCACAGTGTTTCTTTTTGGCTCTTTGAGAACTTTTGCATTTTTTTCTGTCTAGTTCTGGGTAAAATATTATGGATATTTCCATATACATTGTGTGACTCTATATCTCACCTTGGGTGGCATATAAAATTTAAAAGAATTAATTCTAATTCATGGGCATGATTATATGTTTCTATATTGTATCCCATAATTTACATCATTGGTATCTTAAAATTTTCATTGCAAATATTGTTTCACTTCCTTAAATATATTCCTTGTAATTGTGTTCCTAAGGCATTTGTTTTTTTGAGTGGCTATCGTGAATAGGATTAATTTTCAATTTCTTTTCCAGCCAGTTTGCCATTGATTTCTAAAAATGCTGTGTCCTTTTTATTTTTATTTCATATTCTGAAACTTTCCTGGGCTTGACTACAAGTTCAAAGTGTTTTGGAGAGATCCATAGGTTTGTCTACATATATGTTCATGTCAACTACAAACAGGTTTCCTCTTTCCCAATTGGGAGAACTTTTTATTTTCTTCTTCTTTTCCATTTCCTCCAGCTAAGAACTCTAGTGCTATTTTATTGATAAGGAGTGCACATATGTGTTTTGTTATAGACAATTTAACATGATTAAACTATAGGTTTGTTATATGCAGCCTTAATTGATATATATTCCTTCCAAATTTTGAGGGATTTTATCCTCAAGTCATGTTGAATTTTATTGAATGCCTTAGAGCATCAGTTGCACCTTTTAGTCATTTGATGTGTTGTAATGCATTATTGATGTGCATTTGTTACATAATCTTTAAGTTAAATCCCACTTATCATGGGGCATAATATTTTTGATGTGTTGTTGTACTTGGCTTGTGCTAGTGTTCTGTTGAGAATTTTTGCAACTGTATAGGTACTTTGTTGGTCTTAAGTTACCAATGAGTCAGTAAAATCAGAGCTATTACAACTAATACCAAATGAATACAGTGAATCACTAAAGACTATTAGGATCAACTATTTACAAATATATACAAATTCTAGAAGAAATTAATAAGTATATGGGTGGATATAACACCAAAATTAAACAACAACAACATTACAGAGTCTAAACAGACCAATAATGAGGGATGAGGTTGAATTAATAATAAAAATCTCTAATAACAAAACACTAGATGAAGCTCTGTCTTAGTGTGTTAAGTTGGTAGGCTGTGTTGACTTTGATTCTAGTTGGGTACCACATATAATACAGCTTCTTCACCTATAATTGATGAGTTTTGGCCAAGTGCATATCATAGTGGCATAGGACAGTTCATCCATCTGTGAGAGCCATTCAAAAGTTGGACCATTCTAGTGGTAAGGCAGGTATAGTAGTTAATTTAGATGTATCCAGATAGCTCACAAGGGTGAACAGCAGCAGAGGCAGCAGTTTCCAGCAATGGAAGTGGTGTCCCTGAGGAGTCTGGCCCAATGAAATTTCTATCCTATCCTAGCATTTTTCCTGTCTATGTCTCTGTCTCTGTTTCTGTCTGTACTCCAACCCCTCCACCCCCCCAAAAAAACTAAGGATTGAACCAAGGGCCTCAGGCCTTACTCATGGTAAGTACTTTACATCTAAGCCACAACCCCAGTGTCCCTTTTACAAAGCCTACAGAAACATTTGGGTCCACTTTAGGTGAGCTTCCTTTTCCAGATGCCCATGTCTGACCTGCTTTGGTTTGCTCTTTGCTCTCTTGATTCCCAAAGTGCCTATGTCATTTGGACTTCTTACACATAACATTTCCCCTCTCTTCTAAAAATTTAAGCCACTCAAGTCAAGAACATTCTTCTTTTTAATCGTTTTTTATTAATTGGTTATCTTATTTATTTACATTTCAAATGTTGTCCCCATTTCCAGCCTTTGCCCCCTGAAAACTCCCATCCCCCCCCCCCTCCCCATTGCCTCTAACAGGGTACTCCCCGCAACCCACTCCAGCCTCACTCCTCCAGCATCCCCCTATGTTGTGTCAACAAGCCTCCACAGGACCAAGATCCTCCCCTCCCATTGATGCCAGACAAGGCAGTCAGTCCTCTGCTATTCCTTTGACATATTTATCAGATAAATGTCTTTCTTTGACTAACACACAGACTCAATAAGGATTAGTTGATAATAATAAGTTAATGAGGAAAAATTATAAATCATTGAAATATACACATATTAAATTGATACATGTAGAGCTTGCTAGTCCTACTACATTCAAATTATATTCTTATGTCTGTTATGCACAATAGTGCAAAATGTTATCTAGTTAGCAAACAAAACCTTTTAATCTGGTGCCTGACCTTGGGTAAGTGTATTTCCCCTTTCTTGAACTGAGTTTCTTCATCTAGAAGATAGATTAGATAATCCCTAAGGTGCATTGCAAGTCACATGTTTATAACTCTACAATGTAAATCAAGCTTGAATACCTTATACACCACGCTGAATTTTTTAAATAGAACACACTGAACAGAAATTAACATTTTGAAAAATGTCACAGTCATTATTAAGAATGTCAATTATTATTCACCGACACTATAATTCAGCTAAGTGATGTGGCTAGCTGCTTACTCTTTAAAGCATGTGGCTTTTGTTTCTAATTAAAGTGTGCCCTTTAATTTCCTCTTTTAATGTCAGATCGTTACCTGTCACTGTCATTTCCTACTACTGATACAAGTCATGCCCATATCAATACCTTCCTTCTGCCTATCTCATCTGAATTGGGACTTCTAACCTAAGGTATATAGAAAAATCAAGAAATGTTAAGTTTATTTAACTTATGCCCTAAATTCATCACTTAGTTACTCAACAATCATTACTTAGATGCTTATGGTGGTCTGCCATACCCAGGATGGCTTATAGGATGAAAGGAATAATAGTTTTAATTATTTTGGAGTGCTTTGCCACAAGGACTACATCTACATTTCAGTGCTGGACTTCTATATATCTTTTCCACTTTTCAGTTTTCAGACAAATCACTTAGACAATAAAACAATAATGACAATAGTGATGGCTAAACATTCTCAAAGGAATATGCAAAGAGACAGTAAACAGAACAGAAATTCCACAGATTAACTCCCATATATAGGGAACTGAAGGTACTAAAAGCAGTAGTTTCTAAAAACAAAGAGACATAAAAATTTAGTATCTCATTTGATTCTTTCAATAATCTAGGGGGCCGGGCAACACACTTCTTTCCACTTTACAGGTAAGATAATAGAGGTTCAGGAACATGCCCAGAGTCACAATGGAAATGAGTGGTACAGCTGAGAGAAGATGTTCCAGGATTTTTAGTCTATTTCTGTCTGACCTCATTTCATGGGTTAGGTCATCATAACCCTTCCATATTTCTTCAGTAACTAAAACTTCTAGAAGAAATTATAAGCAGTTTTCTACATGATGTAGGTATAGGAGAGGACTTTCTCAACCAACTCCGTTTGCCAAGTAATTAAGGTCAGCAATTAACAGTGGGGGCATCATAAGAATGAAAAGCTTCTCTATAGCTAAGGGAACAATAAATCAAGGGGAGACATACATACAATGGGAGAGAAATTTTACCAGCTATACAGCTGACAAAGGAATAATAATACCAAGAATATATAAACACTTCCAAAAAGCAATGAGTCAAGAAAACAAATGAACCAATTAAAAATGGGCTTGGGATCTGAATATGGTTCTTTTTTTTCCTTTTCTTTTTTATTGATTTAAGTTTTATTGCATTATGATGAGAAAAGATACATGGTTTCAATTTATCTGAATTTGTTAACATTTAAAAACATATTTTAAGTAAGTAGAATTAAATCACATTCTTGTTTCCCTTTTGTACCCCAACTCCTCCCAGAGTCCCCCCTTCAATACCTACAATACCTTTTTTGTCATATTCTTTAAAATTTATAAAATATAACAATAAAAATGAGTATTATAAAAGTTGTTTGATATAAAACAACAATCAATTTAATAGTCTTATGTAGATGCTTGTCTACAGCAATACTGAAAATAGATCCATTTTTCTCAATATAAATTTTAAATAACTCCAAACATATTAACCATATATTTTAAAATACATCACTATTAGTATTTTTTAAATGAACATAAATATATAAAGTCTTTTTGTTTGTTTGTTTGTTTTGAATTTAGTAGAGCTTAAAATCTTGGCTCTTACTGTGGTACAAGCCCAAAGTAAGAACAATTTTTAGACATTGGATTTCATTGTAATAAGGTTGTACTTCAATGATCCTCACATCACCAAAGGATTTTACCTCCATCATAGCCAAGCTGAGAGTTGACAATTCTGCTGCGCCAAGGAATGAATTGAATATAAAAGAAGAAAAAAATGGCCAAGATTCCTCAAAAGTGTTTATAATCCTTATCAATTAGGAAAACTTATAGCAAAGGAAATTTCATCTTACCCTAGGCAGAATTGCTAAGATCAACAAAACGATTGATAACAACAAATGCTGTCAAGGTTGCAAAGAAAGAGCAACACTCATTCCCTGTTGGTGAAAATACAAATTTGTATACCCATTCTGGAAATCAATATGGAGACTCTCTAAAACTAAAAATAAACAAATCATTATGACTCAGCTATGACACTTCATTGGCATGTACTCAAAGAACTGGATATCTTGTTCCATGAATACTTACTCAGCTCTGGTCATTGCTGCCTTTTTCAGAACAACCAGGAAGATCTAAATGTTCTTCAACAGATGAATGGATAATATGTTTATGGTACATATACATGTTAGAATACTATTCATCTGTAAAGAAAAAAATGAAATCATAAACATTGAAGGCAAATAAATGAACCTGGAAAAATCATACAGAGGTTAACCCAGACCTAGAAAGACAAACATGAAAAGTTCTCTCTCATCTGTTTTCCAGATCCTCAGATGTATGTGTAGCCCCCATTCCTCATCAAAGAAATCTCTTTTTATAGCAGGTATGGACCATAAGAGGAAATGACAATTGGACAAAACACACAGATCCAAGGGTGGAAGGGAGCCCATTCCCAATAGATTCACTCATATCACAGCTCCTAAGAGTTAGAATACCTACCAGAAATCTGTGGTAAAAAAATATATATCTATATTAGAAATGGGTACATAAACAAGGCCAGAACCATGGAAATGTTAATAGTCATGCTTATATTGAAAAGGAGAATAACACTGGGTTGCAATGAGTTAGTCAGAACCATGCTGACTCCATGACAGGCTGGAAACTGGTAGTTTGGGAGACTAGGCCTAAGAAGTTTCTGTTTCTCAGAACTGGAAAAGTACAAAACAAGCCAATTCCAGGAAAAAAACACCCCTCACAGGCAACCAATCAGGAGCTGCCAGGAGCTTCTCCTCCATCTGAACTGAGCCAAGCTTGAGCTGAGAGTTAATCAGCAACAGTTCTGGAAAGACCCCCCACATTCTCTAGAGCCTCAACTAATCACAAAAGCACCTATACCCCTGGAAATAGAGTCAACCAATCAAGGAAAAGAAAGATAAAACTCACTCACTCATATCCTAACAGTCTTTAAATTGACCCTGCAAGTATCATACCTCTGTCTTCCATCCTGATGTATGATAGATCATATTACCGTATTATTTGAGTCTGAAGTACCATTCTTTGGCAAAATATGAACTCTTACACCACTTCCAGACAAAGAACTAGTTAACTAATGACTGCAGGGAGGAGAGGAATTTGACTCTCCCAGAGATAGACCCACTTAATGGTTGGCCAACACAGAGTAGTCATCCTAGAAACCATATACGCACATGAAACAAAACTGAATCCAGATGTTTATCTTTATGTATGTGCATATGTGAGTGCATGTACATGCACTCACACATGCATATAACATTGATAAATTAAAAGTGGCCTCTCTGCCTCCATCTGTACCCAGGAGATGGAGTTGTTCTGCAGCCCTCTGTGCACCTTTCTTGCCAGGAGAGACCTTGTCTCCAGGGAGTGATCTGACTCCAGGACTCAGATGAGATCTCCATTTTCTCTCCTGTGACTGTCTAAGGCAGAACTAGCCAGGTGTACACAGGTCACAGAAGTAGCAGAGCAGCTGGGACAGAGTCCTTCCTGCCTCCATCTGCACCCAGGAGCTGGGGCTATTCCACAGCCCTCTATGCACAGGTCCTGCCAGGAGAGAGCTGGTCTCCCAGGAGTGCTGACACAGACTTACAGACCCACAGGAGGAACAAGCTCCAGTCAGAGACAGCAAGACCATCTAACACCAGAGATTACTAGACGGTGAAAGGCAAACGCAAGAATCTTACCAACAGAAACCAAGACTACATGGCATCATCAGAACCCAGTACTCTCCACAGCAAGTCCTAGATACCCCAACACACCAGAAAAGCAAGAATTGGATTTAAAATCATATCTCATGATGCTGATAGATGATTTTAAGAATGATATAAGTAGCTCCCTTAAAGAAGTACAGGAGAACCCAGGTAAACAAGTAGAAGCCATTAAAGATTAACAAATCCCTTATAGAATTAGAGAAGAACACAGGTAAACAGGTAGAAGCCCTTAAAGAGGAAACACAAAAAATCCCTTAAAGAATTACAGGAAAACACAACCTAACAGGTGAAGGAATTGAACAAAAACCATCTAGGTTCTAAAAATGGAACTAGAAACAATAAAGAAATCACAAAGGGAGGCAACTCTGGATACAGAAAACCTAGGAAAGAAGTCAGGAGCCATAGATGCAAGCATCAGCAACAGAATACAAGAGATAGAAGAGAGAATCTCAGGGGCAGAAGATAACATAGACAACATTGACACAACAGTCAAAGAAAACGCAAAATGCAAAAAGTTCCTAACTCAAAACATCCAGAAAGTCCAGGACACAATGAGAAGACCAAACCTAAGGATGATAGGTATAGAAGAGAGTGAAGACTCCCAAGGTAATGGGCCAGTAAATATCTTCAACAAAATTATAGAAGAAAACTTCCCAAACCTAAAGAAAGAGATGCCCATGAACATACAAGAAGCTTACAGAACTCCAAATAGACTGAACC
>JADRCD010028661.1:0-10581 GCA_019843815.1 Montemys delectorum
TGTCTAAAATCATAAGACATTATACTATTAATCATTTATCTTTTTTAAAGCCCATAATATATGTAATTCCGTGTATAGATACAGAATATATAAATATATGTATATATTTTTAAATGAACTTTTCTCTTCTGCCCTGACAATATTCCATCTAAGAGCCAAAGACCTGATAACAAAACCCCAGTAGCAGACAAGAGATGTCTTCTTTTGAGTTATTGGCCAAAATTATTGAAGAGATTCCCAAAACATACAATCTATAGCTGTTGCCATTGATACCACACAGAGGTGGAAAGTTTAGCTTCTCTTGTTGAAGACAACACACACTTCATAAACAGGTTCTAGAGGACCCTGAGCTGAACACCTTTTCCCTGAAAACTAGCTTTCATGGTAATACATCATAACACAAGGCACTATAAAAACTCCCAATGGGTGGAAGCAAATAACAGTCCTCCATAGCTATAATTGCTATGAAGCATAACAGTAAGCACCATGGCATCATGCTAAATATGCAATAAATTCACACATCTTGGTGATAACTATCAGCTCTCTAATTGGACTTAAGAATTACTCAATAAGAGAGAGATTGCTTAGTACTGGAAATCTAGTTGGATACTGAGTGTTAGTAGAATTGTGGATCTTGAAGAACTTACAACCAGTATTTACTAAACCAGCACAATTTCTAGCAATAATCTAAACATTAGTCCTAAAACCTCCAGATAAGTGTAATACTCACCTCTCATTAAGGAAACTTCTCTTTGCAGCAAATTGAGATCACTACACAAAACCACAACTGATAAAAATGCAGAGCTGTGGAGCACATTTGCAATGGATATATCTATACAAAACATTCTTGTACCTAACACTCAGGGACTGGTAAAAGCCAGAGGACCAGAGAGTTTGCTGTGAGATAGTGTCTCCTAGTAATATCAGATTCTACATGCATAATACCTCACCAATATGACTGCCTAATCATGATCTGAACAAGGACAAAGGAAACCCACTAAGCCTCAATCCTACCCAAAGAACTACAGACAACTACAGGATCCTGGGAATAGAAGAAATAGTCTTTCTGACAAGAAGAGTATACCAAATGTTTATCCAACACCAAATGGTCATCTCTGAAAACATATTTACAAATAACATTATATAGACAGGTTATATTTAATATTATGTAAGTACATGCATATATGCATAGAAAACAATGAGAAAAGAGACCATGAATTTGAAAGGGAGCAAGGAGGAAAATATGGGAGGGTTTGTTGGAAGCAAATAGAAGAGAGAAATGTTGTAATTATATTAGAATATCTAAAAGATATTTAAAATTAAAAAAACAAATTTAATAATTCTTTTAGAACTTTATACCAAAGTTATTAACATCTACAGGTATTAGAGAACACACATTTAGCCATAACTAAACTCAAGGATATGGACAATCCCACAGCGATAAAAAAGAACCACTATAGATATTGGGTGGCTTGGGTAAGGTTTCCAAGCCCTTGATACTGAAGAATTTTATCAGTAACTGTACTTTAGAAGACAGGGCTATGAGGCTAAGGATATGGTTCCTATGCATGAGTTGAGTTTCAACTTCTAAGTTAAAAAAAAAAAAAAAAGACAGGCATGGCAGCATGGCAGCATACCTACTAATAACCTCAGCACTAGGTAACTAAGGCGTGTCTACAAAGTTCATTGGCCATCTAATCTAGCCAATCAGAAAGCTGTAAGTTTATTGTAATTTGGTCAAACAAACTACCTCTAGCTTCCACATGCATGTGCACATATGTGAATATACACACACACCTGTATGCACTTAACACACACAAAAATAAAAGATTTTTTAAAATAAAAAGAAAGCAATTCTAGACACACCACATTCCAACATTGATCATTGTCCAGAAACGACTTCAAAAGTCATTTAGAAAACTGGAAAATACTTTCATGTTGCTTTTTACACACGAATTCTATAATTATGTTGTTATAGCTATAGGGTATTTTTATTTCTCTAGTGTGATAGTTGTACTGTATTTTAATTAAATAGTAACCAATGAATATTTCACGAAATGTAGGGAGGTGACCCCCTAATAAATATCTTTAGTTTTTTTTAAAGTTTCCTTATAAAAAATATTAATGTAATGAATCAAGGTGAGCACTGAAAAACTAAGCTTGGGCAGGTATGGAGTGTAGCATTTAGCTCCCTTTTCTAAGCATCTCTAAGCCCCTCATGCCCAAAGCTAATATGAGCTCAAAAAAATGAAGCCAGTTTTTAGCTCAGTGATTTCCAGGCAGTGAGGAAAGTTGGGAATAAATGCTAATAATAATGGTCTTCAGTCGAAACCAAAGCAAAATACAAGCCAGCCAAAGCAAATATTTTCTTTCTTATGCTTCCAGATGACATTTGTGTGCCATGATAAGGCCTAACATGATAAATATTTTTTTGAGTTAGCAGCCCCTGCATTAGTTTACCTTTTAGTGGGGGAAAAACCCATGAAATCATATAAAGGAAATGGAGCATAAGACAAATGTTTCACAGTGGTTCTCTTTTATTTACCAATTCCACAAGCAGGCTGTTGGCTCATCTTAAATGCTGCACTTTACCACCCAGCTTGGCCTCCACTGCACACAGTGCACAACCTTGTCCCACATCTACAACTCTGAACTTTTGCACTTGTTCCATTATTTACCACTATTTTAAACTCTAATTTGCCATAAGACTTTTGAGTAGGTTTGACACCATAACCCCTAATTTATAGGGCAACTTACATTTATTACAACTACTCTTCAATTATATCCAAAATATTAGAAATTGGGTAATATATGAGTGTGCATGTGTGTGCATGTATGTGTGTGGTGGAGGGAGTTACTGGGAATTGAACTCAGGGGCTTCATATGTGCTAGGCAAACTACCACTACACAGTCAAAGTTTTTAGTTTAAGTCTTTTCATATTTGTATTGTCAATGGTCATGTGGTAGCATCTTTAACATGTGTTATACCTTTCCCCTACATACTGAGGGTTTTTAAGTAGACTATAAATGGGACTAGTGTTGACTGATATAACCTAGATATTTGCATACAGAGTGAATTCCTTAATCTATCTACTTGTCTGTATTTAAATATATGCATATCCTGGACATTTATTATGTAAGTTCTATAGATCTGTCTTGATTATTGTAAAACTATAACCCACCAACCTTTAGAGGTTGTTACCAATGTTTTCTCTCTCTCTCTCTCTCTCTCTCTCTCTCTCTCTCTCTCTCTCTCTCTCTCTCTCTCTCTCTCATACACACACACACACACACACACACACACACACACACATGCATGCACAGGCACACTTACATGCATACACACACAGAGAGACAGAGACCACACAAAGAGAGAGAGAGAGAGGGAAAGGGAGAGAAAGATCAAATGACCAGATGTTAGTACTCAACCCACATGATTTAGTTCATTAATGAACAACTAGCCAGTCTGCCACCAAGCCAGGCTTTAACATGGACTATAAGAGGTAAAGTGAACCTGATGAGAGAATGGGTTCATCGAGATCTCTGTCTGTGTAGTCATTTCTACTTCATTGTGTTCTTTGATCTGTAATATCTCAGAGATAAATCCTTCCATCTCATCTGAAAGATAAGAAGCAGTCCCTACTTAGAGTAGCACATTTCAAAGATCATATAAGTAGGATCAGGACTCAAGCACCAGTTCTGTGTATGACAAACCCTACCCTCTTCATACCCTTGGACTGTTTTCTAAGGAAGTGATTCAGTTCTTAAGAAATTAAAAGGAAATTTTGACAGGAGAAAGACAGTGGGATTAGAGAAGGGTCACACAGGGAAAGTATCAGAGAGTACAGGCAAGTCCACATCACTCACCATCTCTCTATAGTCAGTGCTACAGAACACAGAAGACTCCAGAAGCCATCCTTCACTCAAAACTTTCTCTCTGCCCTTTTTGTGAAGAAACTTTACTGTTTTTCCTTTTCATACCCCACATCTAATTCATTTAAAATTATTGTTGGATGTGCAAGCAAAATACTTCTAGGCTCTAGCCACGACATCTGCCTGCACAACTATATCCCTTCTGGGGAACAAAATACCCATGGAAGGAGTTGCAGAGACAAACTATGGAGCAGAGACTGAAAGAAGGACAATCCAGAGACTGCTCCACCTGGGAATTCTTTCCATATTCAATCATCAAACCCAGACACTATTGTGCTGGCTGACAGGAGCCTGATATAGCTGTCTCCTGAGAGGCTCTGACAGTACCCAACTAATACAGAAGTAGAGGCTCACAGCCAACCATTGGACTGAGTACGGGGTCCCCAATGAAGGAGCTAGAGAAAGAACTCAAGGAGCTGAAGGGTTTGCAGCCCCTTAGGAGGAACAACAATATGAACCAACTAGTACCCTCAGAGCTCCCAGGGACTAAACCATAAACCAAGGACTATACATGGTGAGACTCATAGCTCCAGCAGCATATGTAGCAGAGGATGGCCTAGTCAGTCATCAATGGGAGGAGAGGCCCTTAGTCCTGTGAAGGTTCTAGGCCCCAGTGTAGAGGAATGCCAGGGCCAGGAAGCAGGAGAAGATGGGTTGGTAAGCGGGGTGAGGGGGGAGAAAATAGGGTTTGTTTTTTGTTTTTGTTTTTGTTTTTGATATTTTTTTCAGAGGGGTAACCAAGAGAGGCAATATCATATTAAATGTAAATAAAGAAAATATCTAATAAAAATTTTAAAAATTTAATTATATAAAAAAGGTTGTTCATGCTTCCCTCCAAAATTCCTATGTGAAAGCTCTGAATTCCTATGTGATAGTATTTAGAGACAGGGCCTTTTGGAATTGATTACATTTTTATGAGCTCATGAAAGTAGAATTCAGTGTTAGAATAGTATCCTTATAAAAAGAGAAGAGGCTACAAGAGTTCATTGTCTTTCTGCCAGGTGAGGGTGCATCAAGGAACCTTGAGCTGAACTTGCCATTACTTTGCTCTTGAATTTATGGTCTTCAGACCTATGGGAAGTGTGTGTTCTTTAACCCATCCATGCTTTGGTATTTCATTATGGAAATCCAAACTGACTAAGATGACTATAGTCCAAGTCTCTACAGCCCACCCAAAGCAGCCTACCTCTACCTCTCCTACTCTACAGATTGTCTTCACACAGCTGCCAGTGTGGTCAGATGGCAGACCCTGCTGTTAAGGCAGCTTGCTTCTCTACTAAACTCTGAAGGAATTTCCAACTTCAACCAAACTAAATATTTCACTCCTCACTACAGCTCCATATCTTCTGAGCTTTGAGTTCACCTATTCTTTCAGTCCTACTTCCTGCTCTGTTCCATGCTGATCGTGCCTTCTTCCTCATCAATTGAGGGCATCTTTATTTTCTAGTCCTTCTTTCTGGGGTGCGTTTACCCAGATCATTGCCCAGCAACCTGCTTCTCATTTATCACTCAAGTCTATCTTCCCCCTCCGTAGAGAGACTTTAACTGTCACAACTAAGGAATGCCCTTGTTCCTACTTTGCTGGTCATTGGCTAGGCATTCAGTAATTATTTGGCTACTAGGAGATAGGCTTTCATAAAATCAAACTAAGCCTAAAGCCAGAAAAATTGTGATTCTTCAGTTGGAAATTTTATTCACCATATTGTTTGACATGCTCTTCAGCCATAAACTCACCACCATAAACTCACCACCAGTTCTCATTCCTTGGTTCTCAAAATAAGAATAATGTTTCAAAATAGACTAGCAATTGGACACCAGGTGCCATTTTCAGAAAGACAGAGGACTCAAAACCAAATTCTTCCCTTGCACTTTTTCTTTACATTTGATGCTAGCTTTACATTTTCATTTAGCACATTGAGATAAGAAACAAATACATATTACACTGCCTGGCATTCTATGAATAGTCAGCAGACATTGATCAAGTCAAGAATTCTTGAAGCAAATTAGCATGATTAAGTGTCATAGGTTCAGACTAGACTTTATGTCATGTCATCTCCTGCAAGATAGCAAAGTCTATTGGAATAAAAAGTTGCTAACACTGCGAGCTTGGGGAGATGCCTCAGTCAGCAAATTGTCTGCCATGCAGGCATGAGGAACTGAGTTTAGGGTCCAAAAACACATGTAAAAATCTTGATGTGGTAACATATACCTGTAGCCCCAGCATTAGGAGTGGAGAGGGAGGAAATAGAGACACATCGATCCCTGAAATTCATTGGCCAGTCAACCTACCTATGTCATTGTACTGCAGTTTCATTTAGAAGGAAAGATATCCTATGTCAATCTCAGGTCCTACACATGCACATATGCAATACCATGAATACACAAAGAGATATCAACATTATTGGGAAGGTGCCATTATCCAAGCACTGAAACTTAGATGTAGAAAATATGACATAAGTGTAGCTGCTTATGTCAGATCCTCTATGAAATGGTAAATATTTCTTAGGACCAAGAACAGAGCTGCCCCCATGATTAATGTCTAGTCTTTTGATCATCTTCCTTGATTGCACCATGGGATTGCTTTATTTTTACCCCTCTATCATAAAAGTTTATGGGTAGAATCCAAGGATTGTATAACTTGAATGGGGCATTTTTTCCCTTCTATTTGTTCAGTCTCCACCTACAGCTTGGTTTTTGTTTTGATTCAGCATGGGTGTCAGGCTGTAGCAATGCCTGTGACTTTGGAACCAATAAAGTCTCCAGTTATTTTCCTACCAGACTTCAGCTGTTAGAGATATTACAAAATGAAATCCTGTTAAGAGTCATCACTACTTCCAAGTAATAACATTTATTAGACTCATCGCTAGATCTTGTTACATAGTATGTTAATAAAGCATTCATATTACTCTATCCCAAGCATGGCTTTTACAAATATATTCTGATAGCTGTATTTCAATATAATTTATTTCATCTGTTCTCCTATGTAGTTTATTTTATGCATTTAAAAACATTTTCTGGGAAAGAATTTATAGGTTTTAATAGTTTTGCAAAACTGTTCACGACAAGAGAAAGATTCAGAACATGTAGCCTAGCTTCCACTTTAGATCATACATTAAAATAGGCAGAAAAAAATCTCACTAGTACACCAGAGAAGTTTCCAGCCTAGATAACTTTACAAACAGATGGTACTTAACCATCTTCACAAAATACTCTGTCTGCCCTTTGTCATCCTTTGGGAGCCAACTCTACCATCTCTTTACTAAACACTCATACCCACCTTTAATACTTGCTGATATGCAAGATAAATACTGATGTAAAAGTGTTCCCTGGGACAAAATAATTCTTTAATTTAAAGTATCCACTTGTCAGCTTTTCCAAAAATCCTTTGCCCCTATCTTCAGTCTCACCAGCAGCTGTGGCTAAGAATACATACCCTGACAGAAGAGCACTAGAAATTGCCCTTGATCTTGACTCTTTCACTCTGTATCCTCACTGTATATTTTCCTTACTAATCACACTGTTCCTAGGAAAATCTCAAGCCTAGTCAGATTGGCTTCTCCTTGTGCTGGAGGTAAGAAATCTGGTCTCATTGATATGGTATAGGCAACATCTTTTTTCTATTTTACTTCTGAGGTTTCTGGAAAGCAAGTTTCACCAAGACACTAAAGGGAAAGGTAGAAAATATGTAGAAATGCAGAAGTCTGGCATCATTTGTCTTCAGAGACAGATTCTTAATATTTTTAAGTAAATCATAATTGCGTCATTCCACTTTCCCTTTCCTCCTCCCTTCAGTCCCTCCCATGGCTCCTCCTCTTGCTCCCTCCTCAAGTTCTTTAAAATACAATTTTTATCCTACAACTATTCCTGTCTGACTTGGCACTGGCTAGTCTGGGACTGATCGCCTGATACTCCTGATGTCTTTCTCCTCTTTTTCTGGCACGGGCATGAGACTAGTAACTCCTAACCTTACCCAGAGGGAGCTAATGGTTCCCATAGAGGCCGGATCTGGTAGGAGTTTAAGGTTCTATCAATGTCAGCTTGCTGAGTTTTTTCCAGGTGTGAGCAAAATGAGAAGAGGTCAATGGCAGAATCCAGGAGAAGACATTGATTCCAAGAGGCAGGAAAAGAATATAGAATAGACAGTAGTGGTCAGAAAAGAAATGATGGTGAGAAGGCGCTATTCCAACAGTCAAAAAATGAGTATTTGTGTCTCCCAGCTGAGTGGCCTTCTCTTTGGTTCCCCCTTGAGGCTATATTTGGTACTGCATCTATCCCTAAAACTTGACCACAACCAATCCCAACATTTCCAACATAAACAGAAACACAAACAGATAGAAAACCTAGCCCCTTCCTGGACCTCCCTATGGTTATTTTCACCTTCCTCTCAGCTCTTCTTGGAATCTTCCCCCACCCTACCCCCCCAAAAAAAAAATGAAAGGAGAATTGGGGAGATGGTTATGTCAGTAAAGTTCTAGCAGTGCAAGTACCAGTCCTGAGTTCTGATCCCCAGCACCAACATGAAATAGTAACATGTGGAGATATGCTCCTGTAATCCCTGCATGAACAGATGCCGGGAGTTCCATGGCCAGCTACTCTAGCTGAATTCATAAGCTATTGGGTCAATAAGAGACCCTGTATCAAAAAGCAAGGTAGGGCATACAGTTAAAGACACTTGATATCAACCTCTGGCTTTCACACACACACACACACACACATACACACACACACACACACACACACACATGTACACACATACCACAAACACATAAAAAATAAAATAAGGCAAAAATTAAATCAAACTTGCCTGGGCGATTTTGAAGAAATAATTGCTTTCTTTATTAAGAAAAAGATACAAGTTAGCAACCATGTTTTGACTAAAAGCAACAAGCATGATGGGAAAGACAAGAAAGTAGTAGAAATGCTAGCCTTGTCAATGCTAGGCCACTGAGTTAATACTCCAGAGGCTACTTTTGGATTTTTTTTTTATGTCGAAGAGAGAAATGGGGGAATCATTTTGCCCTGTCCACTCTCAGTTAGGTTTCATTATTTTCAGACAAAAACAATCTTAACTCATGCCAGGATAGCATCTTCAACCCTTATCTTTTCATAAACTCAAAATAACCATATGACTCTGTTCTTAACAAGAATATTTTGCAAAGACTACTCCTGTGCTAGCAAGTCTTTACCCCACATGTATACCAACAACACAAGTGACACCCTTTGCATAACCATAGTAGATGGGCTCAGATTAATAGCAAGCCACCCTCTTCTGATTAACAGTATCTAGTTCTGCTCATACTGGATCTCAGGTTTGTTTCCTCACCCTTACTCCTTACAAAAAGCTTCCATGATGCAAAGGCATCTGATCTGCACAGTTTTGTACATAAACTTTACCATAATACAATTTCCTTCTTTTAACCAGCACTAAGTGGCTCTCTCCTCCATCTGTGAATTTCACTCTGCTGTAGTTCTGTGTTAGCGCTGAATACTTACAGCATTGACATTCATTGCTGTTAGTAGACTTTTATCACCAGGATGCCTCCTTGACTCTCAGTCTTGGCTTGATATACCTACTATCAATTGCTACAATGTCAGTGAAGACCTCATCATACTCTAATCATGTGCTGTCAACTGCTGTTCTTTTCTATGAACTTTCTTGGGATAGCAAAGATGGCTTACTTGTTACTTGTTCAGGTATCAGACTGGGTCAAAACACAAATATTAGTTGCTTGAATATCCGTTGAATGAACAAACTCTGGGCATGTGTGTGTGGTTTTAGTTTTTTGATTTGTTTGTTTGTTTGTTTGTTTTTTAGATACTATCCAAGATGTCAAGCTTTTTGACATCAGGACTTTAGTAATTTGTTACCTTGCAATCATCAACTGTTCATGGGGAATTTATATTTATTTATTTGTATTTATTTGTATCAAAATAAAATATATTTTACTTGAAGAAATTCCTCTCAAGGAACAAGATTTTCACATGTATGTATATAAATCCTAAGCATAAAATGAAATGCCCTTGTATAAATATATATAACACTAAATCAAGTGATGTTAAATAACAGTTTATCCTGACAAAATTTTCTCATCAAACTGCCAGGTAGGAATTCAATTCTCTGATTGTTCCTGAATCATGCAGATATACTTTCAATTAGTTTTCTACTAAAATTCTCTAGAAAGAGATTATTGGCAATTAAAAGAGGGTCAGAAGAGATGACTCAGCAGTTAAAAAACTGTCTGTTCTAATAGAAGACCTGGGTTCTTTTCCAGCCCCATTATGGCTGCTCACAATGGATCTGTATCTCCAGTCCCAAAGTATCTGATTCTCTCTTCTAGCTTCCACAGACACTGAGTAGACATGGTGCACAGACATACATACAGATAAAATACCCATACACAAAGAATAAAATAAAACAACTTAAAAAGTAAACTAAGAAAAGAAGCCAGGCTGGCAAGATGGCTCAACATGTAAGGGCATTTTCCTGAAAGACAGGTAACACCTGAGTTTAATTCCTGAAACTTAATAAAAGCAAAAGGAGATAACCAACTTCACAATGTTTTCCTGTGACTTCCAAGCATGTGCCACACACATACAGAGTGAGAGTGAGAGAGAGAGAGAGAGAGAGAGAGAGAGAGAGAGAGAGAG
>JADRCD010028662.1:0-13180 GCA_019843815.1 Montemys delectorum
TTGTTTTTTTTTTTTTTTTAGAACTGATTTTGAACTGGAAACTCAAGTGAAAGTGGATAAAAGTTATGTAATATCTTTTAAGCATGGCCTCATTAAGTTTAGTAGAATTCTATGTATTCCTGAGACTCATTAGGTTAAGAAGAACTGAAATGTCAGGAGTATAGAAGATGATTTACAGCACCCACTGTTGTGGATTAAGTGCGGTGTTACGTCTAGAGAATTAGCAAATTTCAACCCAAAACCTTGGCTAATCTTCAAGAGCGTTCTTTTTTATTCTTGATGTACTTGGAAATATACATGACTTAAATTCCACAATCAATGTGAATATGATGGAAAATCTGCACTACCACCTCCTTCCAGTTATAGCAATTTCCTACTTGTTATCTAGAGCCCTAGAAAGCACACACTCAGGAAGGGGGAGAAGTGTGAATCAGACAATTTCAAGTTGAGCAAACCTATTAGGACTAAATCCATCTTTGCCCTAAGCACTGCAGGGGAAATCACCAATTCCTGGTTGCCCCCAGAATCCTTTCTCTGAACCCTTTGAAAGCAGCAGTTGCGCCACCTGCTGGTTACTTAAGAAAGGAGTTGACAATCATGATGCAAAACAACAATGTATAATTTTGGACTTTAACTATTAAACAGTAACACAGAGGCAGATCTGTATAAAAACGTTAAGGTTAACATGGATTATTAAACAAAACAAAACTATAATGGCTTCCAAGCCAGGAGAAGTTGATAATGACTTGGCTTTTTATGTTCTGTGAGGAACTGATAGGGAGTGCATAGCTCGGGTAGAAAAATGATGATATAATGTTACATTTGAGAAATGAATTCGTAAGAGAAAAACTTACAAGTCCGGGAGGCCCAGGTGGGCCAATATCACCCTTTTGGCCCTGTTCAAGGCAATGGTATAACATACAATTAGTAAGAATGATGTGACAGTAGGGATTTTCTCAAGTAATAATGGAGTTTCACAAAGATACATACAACATTCATAAAGAAATCAAATGCAAAGTATATCATAACTTAATGAAATACTAGCTTAAACCTGCAAAGACCTTTGATCTTGGCTCAGATAGACTGGTTATATAATCCTGACCAAAATGAATTAACCTCACTAGCTTACTTAAAAGCTGAAGACACTGTACAGATTCCTAGCAGCCACATGCTTTGTCATAAAAGAAGACTACATTGTCATAAAGGAAGAAAACAACATATTATTGTTATTTTTTAGGCCAAGACTTAAGAATACACTTCTCTCTCACTCTTCTGGTTCTAGGAAAGTTACTCTGCATCATAAGATACTAACTGAGAAAGAATCCCATCTAAGTATTTGATCTCTCCCTTTATTCCAATTAGGTCTTTTAGTCCAAACTAAAACTTGGATCTAGTTTAAAGAGAAACCATCAGTAAAATATGTGACTTCTGGATAACTCAAGTTTGCTTTAATTTTTTTTTTCAGTTTGGTTTTGATACAAAGCAGTTAGAGAACAGAGGACATGGAGGACTAAATATTTTGTGATGTGCTAAAAATAGGGTAACTGTGTTTTGCACATGCTTTCAGAGTAACTTTTCAAATTGGTAACTAAATAAATGACCTCAGTCAGGCTGATCAGTCCAATGGCAAAACTACATGAATTAGCCACAGATTAACAAACAATGATTACATACAGAGTGAAAAATATTTAGAGGAGAAATTCTAATTTTACAACTCTAAACTTTTCAAGAGAACCTCAGTGCAACGGTGACCAATCCTCCTCTTAAAGGATTTGCAGCAAAGGCACTGTCATTCTAGTGCAAACTCAATCAATCCCATGTATTTTCTCCATCTGCACTGTGATTTAGAGCAATGCAAGAAAATTTAAAGGAAAGGGCATAAAGGGAGAAAAATGGGTCATGAAGACAGGAATACAAATATTAAGTAATTATGATTTCACTTAGAATCCAGTATCAAAGGAGCATAGATTAATAAGATAAAAGCAGACACATCCCAGTGCAGAAGTTCTTACCTTTTCACCAGCTCTTCCTGGTTCACCAGGGTAACCAGGATCACCAGGCAAACCCTTTAAAACAGAGAACGGGGTACATCAGAAAACAGGGCAAAATTAGCAAGATGCCAAAAATTATTATGTCCTCCAACACAAGTAATGAGAACATAAGCTAAAGTAGTCCATCAATAGAAGAGAAGATACAGTCCATGAAAATACAGTTATCTGGCTTTCTACAAAGATTCTGAGAAACAACATTTGAAAAAGGGAAGCATTTTTAGCAAGTGACTCTGGATACCCTGGATATCAACACTCAGAAGAATGCAACTAGATTCTTTTCTCTCCCATTGTACAAAATCCACTTCCAAAGAGATCAGTTACCCTAAGATTTAACACTCTAAAACTGCAAAAGCTAAATAAATAAATAAATAAATAAATAAAGCAGTTTTCAACATATAGGTATAGGTAAAACATTCTGAATATGATTCCCACAGCACAGAAAAAAAAAAAAAGACCAAGGCATGATGTGGTAGTTTAAATGAGAATGCTCCTACCCTACCCTCCACCATAGGCTTTGCCATTTGAACACTTGGTGCCTAGTTCCTCGTGCTGTTTGTGGGGGCCTAGGAGATGTGGCCTTGCTGGAGGAAGTATGGCCCTGGGAGAAAGCTCTGAGGATTCACACCCTTGCACCATTCCTAGTTTGTTCTCTCTGCTTCCTGCTATCTATGCAAGAAGTGAACTTTCTGCTTGCCTTTGCCGTTCCAGCTTCGAAAATGCCTGCTGCTTCTCGGCCATGGAAGACCACAATCCCTTTGGAACCTTAAGTCCAATAAGCCTTCCCTTCCTAAGGTGCCGCGGTCACGGTCTTCTAGCATAGAAATTGAAAAGTAACTAAGAAAACCACCCCATGGAATTTCATGAAATTAAAAAGCTTATGAATAGCAAGGGAAACTCATTCAACTGAAGAGGCTACCCACAAAATGGGATGCAATCTTTGCCTGCTCTACATAATCTGACTGAGGACTGGCGTTAAGAATACACAAAGAGGGGTGCGGGAGGTCTCGAGCATCTTCAGGAAGAGACTGAGACTTGGAATAGGGGAGGTGCCCAAGAATCAGTGGGGGAATTCCTTAGCCTGGGGAGGCTGCCTCCAGAGTGATAGGGACGCCAACTCACCCACAAAACTTTCAACCCAAAACTTATTCTATCTACAAGAAATGCAGAGACTGGGGATGGAGCACAAACTGAGGAAATAGCCAAACAATAACCAGCCCAAGTTGAGACCCATCCCATAGACAAGAGCGTGAGACATAATGTAAATAAGTAAAAAATAAATAAGAAAATTAATTAATTAAAAAATACACAAAGAACTCAAAACATTACATACCAAGAAAACAACCCAATTTGAAAATGGGCTACAGAACTAAAAAGAAAGTTCTCAAAAGGAAAAAAAAAGAAAAGAATAACAACAACAAAACCTGCAGGGGCTAGAGAGGTGGCTCAGTGGGTTAAGAGCACGTGGTGGTGCTCTTGCAGAGGACCTGTGAATCCACATAGCAGCAGGTCACAACCTTCTAGAACTCGTTAGTCACCACACACACACACACACACACACACACACAAGATGTACTCTGGCAAAACATCTATACATAGCAAATAAACAAACAAATAAATGATAGATTTAAAATAAACATACAAATGGACAGATGGCAAGGAAACACCTTAGTCTTTAGCGGAATTCAGTTTAAAATGACTTCAGCATTCCATCTCATCCCAGCCAGTCACTGGGAATATCAGTAACAACAAATGCTAATGCAGATGTTAGAAGGAGAACTCTTCTATATTGTTGGTGGGAACATAACCTAGTATAGCAACTTTGGAAATCAGTCTTCTTCAAACACTAAAAACTAGCATATGACTCAGCTAGTTCCCTCCTAGGCATGTGAGACTTTATGTCTTACTCTGCACACATATATGTTCATTGCTGTTCTACCTGGCTCCCACACTACAAATGTCCTGTGTTCTCTTCTCCTCTCTCATATAAGGAGCTTACTTCCAATTCATTATAATAATGGCATACCCGTGCAAAGCAGGAAACAAGGAAAGAAATGAAGGTGAGGAGAGGTTACCTTAAAGGATGAGGGGGATTGATAATAGACCATAGCTAAAGAGAAGTAAAGAGTAAGAAGAAGTAAAATAGTATACTATCTGTGCAAAGGTTTAGGCAGGGATGGAGAGGCAAGATTGGAAAAGTGAGGATGTGGGTGGGAAAACACTTTTTTTTTTCCTTTTTTAAAATTAGGTATTTTCTTTATTTACATGCAAATTTCTCCTTTCCCAGGTTCCCCTCCAACAAACAAACAAACAAACAAAAACAACAAGAACAAACCCCTGTTGCCTCCCCTCTCCCCATGCCTGCCACCCCACCCTCTCCCACTTATTGGCCCTGGCATTCCCCTACACTGGGGCACACTTAACAGAAAATGAGACTATAAAGAAACCACCTGGAAAGCAAGATATTTCCATTTGTGTTATAGCACCTTGGGGTATAACCAATTACCCTCTGATGTGTTTATAAAAAGATAAACAGGTGTAAGATATGTTCTATGGGGGTGTGGTGAGGTGTGGGGGAAGGGGATGTATAGAATAGAGTTTATTCAGGCTATGGGGAAGAGAGTTAAGAGGGTAGTAGAGGCAGAGAAAGGCAGACTAGAGGGAGAGAGTAGAGAAGTAGAAGACAGCCACGACCATGTGGAGAGAGGGGGTAGGGAATGGGAAGAGAGAGGGAGCAAAAGGGAGAGGCAAGAGAACAAGAGGCAAGAGAGAAGCAAGGGTAAGAGAGGAGGGGGCAAGCAGCCCTTTTTAACTGGGTCAGGCCTACCTGGCTGTTGCCAGGTAACTGAGGGGTGGAGTTTAGACAGAATGCTAACACCCTCAAAATGGATTCAAGACCCACTCAGCATGAGGCAGGTGGGAAGAGGAGAACACAATACCTAGTAGTATGAACTTAGGTAACAACTTAGGTCTGAAGAGGAAATAGGCCCATGCAGAGAGTTTGTTCCTGATGGTTAACTTAGCAGACATGGTAGCAAACACCTTCTTATGTACCTCTGCTTATAACCCATAGACACAAGGATCCCCAGCCTTATCAGACAAGTGCCTTCTAACAATGAACAGTGGTGAATGCAGACACGTACAGCTGCTCAAGATACAGACAATAAGTGACAGCTGTGGGCCCAGCTACAAATCAGTCATTTACTTAGACCACTCTCTCTAAGGCTCAAGGAATGTTATGGACAAGGAGGAAGGAAGTATGTTAAGATTTCAAAGATGGGGGAAGGGCTATTAAATTTCGTCCTCTTAATTCTACAATTGTAATCACTAACTGTCTTAGTCAGGGTTTCTATTCCTGCACAAACATCATGGCCATGAAGCAAGTTGGGGAGGAAAGGGTTTATTCAGCTTACACTTCCATATTGCTATTTATCACCAGAGGAAGTCAGGACTGGAACTCAAGCAGGTCAGGAAGCAGAAGCTGATGCAGAGGCCATGAAGAGATGTTCCTTGCTGGCTTGCTTTCCCTGGCTTGCTCAGCCTGCTCTCTTATAGAACCCAAGACTTTCAGCCCAGGGATGGCACCACCCACAAGGGGCCCTACCCCCTTGATCACTAATTGAGAAAATCCCTTACAGCTGGATTTCATGGAGGCACTTCCCCAACTGTAGCTCCCTTCTCTGTGATAACTCTAGCCTATGTCAAGTTGACACACAAAACCAGCCAGTACACTAACTCTCTTCAACTGTAGCTACCAGCACTGGGACCACACCTGACAAGCCCTATCATCAATCAGTCAAGGAAGGAGCAGGACCTCATGGGACCCCCATCCTGTCTCTGAACTATTGGCTTTGTATCAATTCTGCAAGAAGACTTTAGTTATGGCCTTCTTTCTTGAGCCCATTAGTCTCTAACACATAGCTCCAAACTCGGTGTTAGCAATGGCTTAGATTAATCTTTCTGAGCCATAAAACTAAATGAACATACATGAACATGAGAGGGAGATTGGTGTGGAGGTAGAGAGATAAGAGGTGAGAGTGGTCAGTATGAAAGAGGTACATATATGTAATGGTAAAGAAGAAGAAGAGGAGGAGGTCGAGGAGGAATAGGAAGAAGAGAAATTATGATGTGACAATTGAGTGGTGTTTCTTCCACCATGCTTTCCCTGACTACTTCATGTCTTCCCCACCACGGTGGACTGTGTCATTCTGTAGCCAAATAAACCTTTTCATGTTTAAGATACTTTTGTCAGTATATGTCATTACAGCAACTAGAAAATATTCTAAACAATAATTAAAGCACATCTAATTATATCTGCCTTAAAACTAGAGATATTCCAAATTTATATTCAGAATAGTGATGATAATTTCCATTCATCTAAAATATTTCCAAAATCCATACTGTGTGCCCTCTGCTTTTCTACTACCATCTACAAATAATGCAAATACTACCAGTGGGTTTTTTTTGTTGTTGTTGTTAAAGTAAAGGACCATTGCTACTCACTGGGATTCCTGGTTGGCCAGTCTCTCCATCTTTGCCTGGTTTACCCTGTAGGATACAAAGCGAAGATGGAGTGTTTACAAAATCTTGTTAGTTTGGTAATAGGTGATGAAAGACTATAGCAACCATTAGTCCTGCCTTGAACTATATAAATAGACTTTTAAGGTGCTCTTTTTAAATTAATTAAGTAATTAATTAATTTTTGATGTTTTGGCTTTTTGAGACAGGGTTTCTCCATGGAGCCCTGGCTGTTCTGGAACTCACTCTGTAGATCAGGCCAGCCCTGAACTCATAGTTATCATCTTGCCTCTGCCTCCTAAGTTCTGGGATCAAAGGAGTGCATCACAACTGCTTGGCTGAATAGACTTTTAAAATGACAGATATCATTATAAGTTATACCCATAGTGATATTTTCAGGCAATGACATTAGGAACTAGAAAGAAATCTTACACATGACCACATTTAAGCTTCTTATAAACACCACTGATGGCCATAACACTTACTCTTTTGCCTGGCTCTCCCGGCTCACCCTTTTCACCTTTCACACCACCAGGAGGACCCTGCACAAAAACAGTACTCACATTGGTTCATGAAAGATATTGTGTATCAATATCAGTTCATATTAAATGATGCGAAAGAGTTTTAGAGTACTTACAGGAGGACCAGGTATTCCTGGAGGTCCAGGAAGCCCTCTATCACCAGGAACTCCCTATGCAGGTATGGTGAAAATAAAAGCACATTAATACTAAAATATGCATTCTCCCTATCCTAGAGATAATCATAAACATGTTCAAAAATGTGAACTTTAGGTTCATCTGGTATTAACAGCAGAATGATATCCTGACAAGCTTATTTTTAAAAAATTTAATTATCTGAAGTCCTTGTTATTGAAAGAATGCCCTCATTTAAGAGTACATGTCTACGTATAGTGCCTTTTATAAGAGCAAGGTCTTTCAGTTTTACATTTTTCAAATTTTTTAAAAATTTTATTAAAGGAGTTAGACTTGACAAAAATGACCATATTAAGAATGCACAAGGTGATATCTCAATACACTTTACATTGGGAAACGATTACCCCAATCAAGCTAGTTAACATACCCATAGCACAGTCTTTACCCAATTCCCTTCCCCGAGGGCTCACCTGATCTCCTTTCTGAAATTCTATGTCAATTGGTCTTTTCTGTTCACTGATCTGCCCAGGTGGACCAGGTGGGCCCTGAAGACCTTGTTCGCCCTACACAACAAAGATAAAGTGATATTTCATAGTCTACTACAAGTAATAATATTATAGGTAAACTATGTTCATCGGAAGAAACAGGGGAAGGATGCATGTGAAAGGAGAGGCATGAAGGCTGGATGACCAACTTTTGATTACTCACTTTTTCACCTTTGGGTCCCTGGAAATTCAAGCCCATATTTCCCTGCAGAGAGAAGTTTCAGTTTAAAGTCTCATTAACAATCAGAAAACCTAATCCACAGGAAACAAATGATGTGAAGAGAAAGAACATTACCTTTGGTCCCGGTGGGCCTGGCGGACCAGGGGGGCCCTTCAAAGACACAGAAAGGAGAAAAAAACATTTTAGTAAGAGGTTTCTTTAAAACTATTTGGTTTTTTAAAATGTGACAACTGAAATGGATCTTTCAACTCTTTTCAATTCTGGGGATATAGCTCAGAGATAAAGCAGGTGTGTACTAAAGTGAGGTACCCAACCAACCCTATTTTTTCCCTCATGATGTGTTTTTTGTTAGAGGCATACAGTTCAATTGATTCAAACAACCTAGACAAATGTAGAAACTTTGGTGACAGCATGAGAATTGACAGGCGCAGAAAGTTAGGATCAATATGTGAAAGGGTAAATAGCACAAGCACCAAAGCCAAAGACGTTAACTTCAGTGAACATGTTTTTAACAGAATTATGGGAAACAATGAAGTTGATCTGTCAAAAGCACATGCTCAATTTGAAGCCAGCTTTGTTGGTATGCAGTTGTGTTGGTGTTTCTGATCATGTCTGAGGGCATGAAAAATTAAATAGGTTTTTCCTGGTTACCCTTCATAACTATATGTATGGTAAGACCCAATTGTTGAACCCTCACACTTTAGCTGCAGGATACAGAGAAGTCAATCACAAACACACAAGCAAACTTTCTCCTTAGTGGCTAGATTTCACAGTGCCAGATGGTACAATGTACAATGCTGGGAGTGCAAACACATCAATGTGTTAATCAATGTTGGGTCCTGCATACTGCAATACCTAACTACCCGATAAGATTGTGCAATAGTGGCTTGACTGTTATTAGCTAACTAATCCTTCTCTGATTAACATTCTAGAGGAATGTCAAACCTCATATTGCAACCATGTTCAAAAGCCCATAACTCAGGAGGTCTTAGACTCAATGATAGAAAATTATTGCTATTTTTCTAAATGGTCATGTTTGTCTACATGTTTTTTAGATATTTATTTTTACACCCATAGACTTGGGCTGTTTTGAACTTTGGCTGGAAACACTCCTTTTGGTAATAGGGTGTAGTCAACGGGAGATATGCATAACTACTCAAAGTACTGAGAATAAGAGACTGAGTGTTCAGCCTTAAACTGGACATATCTATCAACTCTCCCTCCCAAGGCTCAGAAGAGGAGAAAGTAGAAAGACTATAAGGTCTTGGAGATGAGAAGTAGTGCTGTAAACAGTTGCCTTCTAGATATGACATGACTATTGTACCCTTGAACTCACAGAAACTGAGGTTACCTACATTAGAAAGTCACAAGATCATGCCAGCAAAAATCTCAGCATAGATAGAGTAGATGTCCTCCAGGCCCCTCTTCTCACTGAGGAACTATCAGCAATTAAGAGCTGCTAGGCAAGTGGAAATCACCATTCATTTGAGGATGTGGCTACTCAGGATTCCCATGCTCCCATGGATGGCCTCACTCTCATTTTCAAATGGGCAGCAATAACTGGACTTCGGAGTTACTTTTTAAAAACATGAAGCTGGGAGGGGAAATGTTGACAGTCATATGGGAGAGTTAGAGGTCAGCAACAGGGGAGAAAATGATCATATTTTATTGTGTATATGTATGGAATTCTCAAGAATAAGGACAGTATTAAATAGGCATTTGCCTGCCTATGTACAGTGGGGGTTTTTGTTTGTTTGTTTTTGTTTTTTTTCGAGACAGGGTTTCTCTGTGTAGTCCTGGCTGTCCTGGAACTCACTCTGTAGACCAGGCTGGCCTCGAACTCAGAAATCTGCCTGCCTATTCCTCCTAAGAGCTGGGATTAAAGGCGTGTGCCACCACTGCCCGGTTGTACAGTGCTTTTAATATCAGCATTTTCTGTTTAATTACATATCATACCTCAGTGTCATTTCTAAGACTTTGCTTCCTCTGTTAAATGTGGGTTAATTGAAGGAATATTCAGAAGTGTGGAGTAAGTCAGTTAATTAGTTTACAAAGGATAAAGAAACTCAAGGTTTAATAACAGGCCCAGATAACACCAATATTGTAACAGCAGAATTATGAAAACGTGTCATGGCCCAGAATCTCCTGATAGCACCATGTTTAAAATGAAACCAAGCTAACAGGGTAGGGTTAAACCTTTCCTAAGGACTTTCAGTGGGCTCTTCTGGAATGTGGCATATATTATTTCCCCTATTGAAGAGTAAGAATCAACGGTCACAAACAAAAGTGCATTATCCATACAAGCATAATGAAAACTATCACTGAAATACATAGTATATAGGACACAGAAAGGCATATGAAAATTACTTTGACAGGAATACAATTTTGTTGTCTTTTTACGAGGATGGCAGCAAAGGTCCAACCCCAATCATGACTACAATGAGATCTAAGTATTACAGTAGTATTTATAACATTTCTATATTTCCTGCACTGGACAGAACAGGACCTCATATGTGCTGAGCTTAACTATATGTCCAGCTCTCGTTTTATGTATTTATTTTTATGTGTGTATTTTTTCACATGTATGAAAATGTAAAGGGCTTTGCTTGTTTAGACTCTCTGCCATAACAGAGCCAGTGTTAAATAACAAAATTAAAGGCATGAATATTGAAATCAAGTTAACTTTCACATACTATAATCAATAATCATATCCATGAATCAGAATGCAAAGGAGAAAAATAAAATTACAGAATCTTACCGTTAAACCTGGTGGTCCTGGAGGACCACTTGGCCCTGATATACCCTTGGGACCAGGTGGGCCCTGTTATAAATGGAGTAAATAAAAGTATTAAAAACAAAAACAAAAAAACCTAAACTCAACCCTTTATTTACCTCATCATATAAAGAAATAAATATATACAACTTAAGTTATTTTCATAAGTCTATAACCCTGTAATATTATCAGAACTTAAAAATTGTACAAATAGAAGGGCTAAGTAGCTTATTAGGTAACTCAATAAAAGAGATTGTGTACAGCATTCAGCAAGGTTATGTTCTACAATAATAAACAAAAACATGATAAATACATAGTGAAAAACAGAAAAATGAACTACAGCAAAACAATATGAATGAGTCTTAACAAGCCAAGGAGAGCAGATGCATTACAGAAAATTATATGACTATCACATACTGTAAAGGAAAACTAATACAGTTGAAGGAATAAAGCAACTTTCAACAGTTTGTTCAGGCTGCTAGTTGTACATTGAGGCAATCCAGAAGGCTGTGGCTTCCAGGTAACATCGTATTGATTCAAAATTACTTGTAACATTCTGTTGGGTTTGAGAGTGTTCCTAGGTGTTCATTTTGTGTTGTATCAGCATATATTCTGCATATGATCTGTTATACTTTTACCTTAAATATTCATAAGAAAGTATATGAACAATCAAGGACAAGATTGAATGAACTTAAGAGAGTATGACTAGTAATGTCAGGTAAAGAATGAAAAATGAACAAATGAAAAAAACTCCAACATTGTATCTTGGTGATCAAATAGCAGAACATCTTGATTTGTATTTTTGATAAAGGGATTGATTCTCACAAACTATAATGGACTTCCTTATCTATAAATACTCAAAAGCCATTACTGTCTCTGTATATTATCTATAAACTAGCACAATCTTTTTGTAAGATTACATTTGATGTTTATCATGCATAAACTTCATTCCTTCAACCTTCAAACTGTGCTCAGACGTCATGCATAATTGATACTATTATAGATGGCATTTTTAATATCTCAAAAGGGAGACTGATGATTTTTATTTGTTAAAAACATTTATGGTCAACTCTACTGCTACCTATAGTATAAGAATAATATAGGAAGTTATTTTAGATGCAAACCTCTGTTGCCACAAACACAAATACTCACAGATACTAGATACATAGATAAAAGAAAGCAAATATGCCTTGTGAAAACTTTCACTTTATAATAGAAGGAATGCACTGAGACCTTAAGAACTTCAGATGATAATTTGTATAACTAAAACAGCAATAGTGAGTATAAAATGTTCAGGACTTGTATCATACTCTGTTTTAATCATGTAATAAAGAAAAAAATCCCTACACTCTTACTTGTATTCCAGGAGGACCTGGGTATCCTTGATTACCCTTTGGTCCTGGCAGTGATGACATGATTATACTGCCTGGTTCCCCCTAAAAGAAACCAACAGTATAAGTTATAATGATTATTATACATGAGAAACAGCAAGAAGGTAAATAAATATTCTGAGAGTTCATTTTAGTACATAAATACAGTGAAAGATTAAGCACACCAGTAATTTCATGAACAAATTTACCTTTGAAAAGTAAATTAAAAAGTATCCATGGCAAAGTACAGTAGATTATTGGGAGTTTGTGACACTTTTAGCTATTCATTAATTAGAAATATGCATTAGCTATAAAGTATTTGTAGAGCATTGTGTTAGGCTCTGGACACTTAGTAATAAAGAAGTAGAGACTCTTTTCTCCTGAGGCTAAAAACATAATGGAGAAATATAAAACATAGCAAGTAAACATGACTGTAGTGTGTTCAGTTGCAGTCTACAAAGTAAAGCAAAATGGCATAGTGTGTGATATATAAGTAATAAAGATAGTTAACTAGGCAGTCATATTAGAGAAATGTGAAAAGAGTATGTAAGTTTCAGCCTGAAGAATAAGCATAATTTCCCCCATGTGACTAAAAGCTGCACTGGCTCAGGGGTAGAGTGCTTATCTAGCATGCATGAAGTCTTGTCATAAAAAAAATAGAAAATTTATAATTCTCAAGTGAGTTAAATTTAGACCAGTAATTGAAGAAAAAAAATGTCTTAAGATAAGGCTGTTGCCACAACAATGACCAGCATGACAAGATATACACATGAGTAAGTGGCATTGATATTACAGAGGTATCCAACTGCACTGTGCTTTGTTTTAAGGCCCACTTCACAGGAGAAACTCTTGACTAGTAATGTGAGTCTGACCAATAACACATTGCTAAGAAGCTTATTGGCTCCAGGGTGTATATCTAGTACCATAGTATCAAATTTCCCTCTAAATTCATACATATCTCTCTACCTGTTAGATTTTACCAGTCAACCTTTAGATCAAATGAGAGATGTGTCTTTGTTTTCTGGTTTTTGTTTGTTTGTTTTTGTTTTTGTTTTTTGTTTTTTGGTTTTTGGTTTTTTTTTTTTTTTTTTT
>JADRCD010028671.1:0-11018 GCA_019843815.1 Montemys delectorum
CTACACTGGGGCGTAGAACCTTCACAGGGCCAAGGTCCTCTCCTCCCATTGATGACCAACTTGGCCATCCTTTGCTATATGCATGCTGCTGGAGCCATGAGTTCTGCCCCACCATTTGTACTCTTTGGTTAGAGTTTTAGTCCCTGGGAGCTCTGAAATCTTTAAAAAACTATGTGAGAATAGTAGTTTATTTTATTCCTTCAACAAATCCTATTTTCTACAAAAATGAAATTTCCATTAAACATTGACTAATAAAACATAACCATTTTTTGAAAGTCAGACAAAAGAAGAAAATAAAGGATGCTTTTTCTTAAAAATTTCCTGTTATTCATTTTAAGTATCATAAGACAGACAGGAAATAAGGATTTACTGAAAATAAAAATGCTTTCACAAACTATATCAAACATCTAACGTAAGTGGACTGGGTTTCTTTTATTATATACCCAAAAGGGCTTTTACTTTTTGTGATGGCATAAGCCACTCAAAATGCCTATGACTCATTCTGAGCATACAATTTCTATTGAATAGGAAACATTTAGTGTACCCTGGCCCTCCAAATGTCAACATTTGAAGTAAAAATTAAATTGACATTACCATGAATCTTTAGAGAAACTAACCCAACAGGAGATAAGCAAAATTATGCTTTTCACTTCTGATGTTAGGTGTTATAGGAAGATCATCTTAAAGAGGTTTTTTCTTAATTCCCAAAGTGACTTGGCCCAAAGGTCTCTAATTAAAAGAATGATACATAAAAAAATATCCAGTAAAATATTTTGTTTTTTGGTTTTTTTTGACAAGATTTCTATAGCCCAATATAGCCTCATACTTACTGTATAGCTGAGCTTGATTTTGAAATCCACATTCTTCTTCCTACCATCCTCTCTGGTGTGCTGTAACTACTGGCATGTGCCATTTCTTCTGGCTTCAGTTAGATATATAACTTGGATCCAACTGGAAAGTCTTTCTTTAGATAGAACCATACCATGTACATTCAGGTTATGTCTAATATGCAATACATGAAAAAATAATAGTCAAAGTCTAAATACAATTTAAAAGTCTATATGAAGAAAGAAGACACAAATAATAGGAAAAGTGGACTGGTTACAAATAAGGTGTAAGAATCGGGCCAAGTGTTAAAATTCTGATATATGTGAGCCTGGGATGTAGAAAAAATATAATTACTAAAGAGTATTTAACTACAGTATTATAGTTTCAGTAGAATGTAAGTAAAATCAGGAAGGCCTTTGGTGCTAGTCTGACAGTCTACTCAATCTGGTAAGCTCCTGGATCAGGCCTGTGTAAGAAGACAATGTGAAGAGTGATTGAGTAAAAACAACTGATATTAAACTCTACCTCTAAATGCATGCAAACTTGTGCATGCTCACCCTCTTATACATGCATACATGCTCATACACATATATACATAAAAAGTAAGAAAAATATTCATGTGGACAAATCACTACAATAATTAAATAAAGATATATTTATCAAAGGACACAGCATTGTAGAACCAGATATTAATATTTATTATATGGCTGGGGACATGGGCCAGTGGATAAGATCCCTGGTTGAGAAAGCATGAAGACCTGAAATTAAGGGCTTAGAACCCACATACATAGCCAGTAATGAATGCATGCCCCTGTTACCCATTTCTTATATAGAGAAAGATTGCTGGACTTGCAGTTCTCTACTCTAGCTTTAGATTCAATGAGAGATTCCATCTCAGGGGAATATAGGAAACACAATTACATGTTCACATGTACCCAAAGAAGTGTTTAAATACCTTGGCCATGAACTTGGCAGCTAGTCTCACAGTCTCCAGAGGAGGCTCTACTCACAGGCACTCTAGTACAGCCAGGATCCCAGGAGTTTAGTCACACCAGAATCTCAGATTCTCAGAGGCAGCTTGACTCCCAGGAACTCTGACACACCCAGAATCTCAGCATCACAGGATCTTGGAATCAAAGAATCACATAGACAGCTGGTCTCTAAGGAGTTTTGACTCAACCAGGATTACAGGAAGGACGGGCTCTAGTAAGCACTATAGACAGGGAGCACTAGAGATAATCAGATGGCAAGAGGTAAGCATAAGAACATAAGCAACAGAAACTAAGGTTACTTGGTATCATCAAAACCCAATTCTCCCACCATAGCAAGTCCTGGATACACTATCACACTGAAAAAGCAAGATTTGGATATAAAATCACTTCTCATGATGGTGGTAGAGGACTTAAAGAAGGACATAAATAACTCCCTCAAAGAAATACAGGAGAAGACAATCAAACAGCTAGAAGCCCTTAAAGAGGAAACACAAAATCCACTTAAAGAACTACATGAAAACACAGTTAAACAGGCAAAGAAAATGAACAAAGAAATCCAAGATCTGAAAATGGAAATATAAATAATAAAGAAATCACAAAAGGAGATAAACCTGGAGTTAGAAAACCTAGGAAAGAAATCAGGAGTCATAGATACAAGCATCACCAACAGAATATAAGAGATAGAAGAGAGAATCTCAGGGGCAGAAGATACCTCAGAAAAGATTGACACAATAGTCAAAGAAAATGTGAAATGAAAAAAGATCCTAACCCAAAGCATCCAGGAAATCCAGGAAAAAAATGAGAAGATGAAATCTAAGGACAATAGGTATAGAAGAGAGCAAAAATTCCAGACTTAAAGGGCCAGTAAATATCTTCAACAAAATTATGGAAGAAAACTTCCCTAACCTAAAGAAAGACATGCCCATGAACATACAAGAAACCTACAGAAATACAAATAGACTGGATTAGAAAAGAAATTCCTCCTATCACATAATAATCAAAACACCAAATGCATTAAATAAAGAAAGAATATTAAGGCCAGGTGGTGGTAGTACACACCTTTAATCCCAGGACTTGGGAGGCAGAGGCAGGAAGATTTCTGAGTTCGAGGCCAGCCTGGTCCACAGAGTGAGTAACAGGACAACCAGGACAACACAGAGAAATCCTGTCTTTAAAAAAAGAAAGAAAGAAAGAAAGAAAGAAAGAAAGAAAGAAAGAAAGAAAGAAAGAATATTAAAAACAGTAAGGAAAAAGGTCAAGTAGCATATAACCTACTATGCTACTATAGCAGACATATCAGAATTACAACAGACTTCTCACCAGTGACTAGGGAAGCTAGAAGATCCTGGGCAGATGTCATACAGACCCCAAGAGAACATAAATGCCAGCCCAGACTACAAAACCCAGCGAAACCCTCAATTAACATAGACTGAGAAAACAAGATATTTCACGACAAAACCAAATTTACATAATATCTCTTCACAAATCCAGCACTACAAAAGATAATAAACAGAAAACACTAACACAAAGAGGGGAAACTACACCCTAGAAAAAGCAAGAAAGTAATCTTTCAACAAACCCAAAAGAAGATAGTCACACAAACATAATTCCACCCCTAACAACAGTAAAAAACAAACAAACAAAAAAAAAACAGTAACAATCACTTTTTCTTAATATCTCTTAACATCAATGGACTCAATTCTCCAAAAAAAAAAAAAAAAAAAAAAAAAAAAAAAGACATAGACTAACAGACTGGCTACATAAACAGGACTCAACGTTTTGCTGCCTACACGAAACACACTTCAGTGACAAAGACAGACACTATCTTAGAGTAAAAGGTTGGAGTACAATTTTCCAAACAAATGGTCTCAAGATACAAGCTAGAGTAGCCATCCAAAGATCAAATAAAATAGACTTTCTACCACAAGTTATCAAAAAGGATAAGGAAGGATACTTCATACTGGTCAAAGGAAAAATCTACCAAGATGAACTCTCAATTATGAACATCTAGGCACCAAATTCAAGGGTACCCACATTCATAGAAGAAATTTTACTAAAGCTCAAAACATACATTATACCACATGCAATAATAGTGAGAGACTTTAACACCCTGCTCTCAGCTATGGAGAGATCATGGAAACAAAAATGAAACAGAGACATAGTGAAACTAACAGAAGTTATGAATCAAATGGATTTGACAGATATTTATAGAACATTTCATCTAAAGCAAAATAATGTACTTTATTCTCAGTACCTCATTGTACCTTCTCCAAAATTGACTATATAATAGGCCACAAAACAGGCCTCAACAGATACAATAAGTTTGAAATATTCCCGTGCAACCTATCAGATCACCACAGACTAAGGCTGGTATTAAATTCCAACAAAAACAAAGGAAAACACACATACACATGAAAACTGAACAAAGCTCTATTCAATGGTAACTTAGTCAAGGAAGTAATAAAGAAAGAAATTAAAGACTTTTCAGAATTTAATGAGAATGTGAAACTGTCCCACAGTTTCATGAACTGGGTTCTCGATCAGTTGAAAGGAGAAGATGACCTGAACAAAAGGACACAAATCCAAGTTGAGTCCCAATCAAGGCTTCCCACTTTACTTTTGGGGTTCAGGATTTATATGTGCACGAGAAAGCGAAGCTGGATCTCTAGATTACAATGATATTTGCATGACATAAACAATTCGAGAGGAGTCAGGAAAGAGTCAGAAAGAAGTCTAGGAAAAGTGTCAAGAGGAAGCCAGGCTGCCAGGCGTGCCTGCTCTTGAGGGCAGTGGCTCAGGGTGTCCTGTAGGTCTCAGAGCCAGGAGAGGTTGGAGGCACATCCTGTGGTGGTGGTGGTGGAGGTCAACAGTGGATGTCCTCAAGCAATCAGTTTGTTTACATTCAACAATGTCCTCAGCCAGTGGACGTGCCAACCACCAGGCATACCTTCCTCTGGAATCCTCAGCAGAACTCAGTGTAGTGGGCCTTTGTTTTAGGCACAGCAGGTGTCATGTTGCAGAGTTGAGGCAGAAAGGAGGGACCCAACAAGTATGAAGACACATCATACCAAAACTCATATGACACAATAAAAGAAGTGGTAAAAGGAAAACCGATAGCTCTAAGTACCTCCAAAAAGAAACTGGAGACAGCTTACACTAGCAGCTTGACAGCATAACATAAAGCTCTAGAACAAAAAGAATCAAATACACCCAAGAGAAGTAGAGAGCAGGAAATAATCAAACTCAAGACTGAAATCAACCAAGTAAAAACAAAAAGAACTATACAAAGAATCAACAAAACCAGGAGCTGTTTCTTTGAGAAAATCAACAAGATAGATAACCCTTAACCAGATTAACCAGAGGGCACAGAGACAGTATCCAAATTAATAAAATCAAAAATTAAAAGGGAGACGAAACAGAACCCATGGAAATTCAAAAAATCATCAGATATTACTACAAAAGTTTAGACCCAAATAAATTGGAAAATCTGGATGAAATGGACAATTTTCTAGACACATACAAGATGCCAAACTTTAAAAAGGAGCAGATAAACCATCTAAATAGTCCCCAAACCCCTAAAGGAATAGAAGTAGTCATTGAAAATCTCCCAACCAAAAAAAGCCCAGGACCAGATGGGTTTAGTGGAGAATTCAATCAGACTTTTAAAGAAGACCTAATAACAATACTCTTCAAGCTAGTCCACAAAACAGAAACAGAAGGTGCACTACCCAATTCATTCTATGAAATCACAATTATGCTTATGCCTAAACTACACAAAGACCAAACAAAGAAAGAGAAATTCATACCAATATGCCTTATGAACATTAATGCAAAAATACTCATAAAATTCTTGCCACCCAAATCCAAGAACACTTCAAAACAATCATTCATCATGATCAAGTAGGCTTCATCCCAGGGATCCAGGGATGTTTCAATACATGGAAATCCATCAACATAATCCACTACATAAACAAACTCATAGAAAAAAACCACATGATCATTTCATTAAAAGCTACAGAAGCGTTTGACAAAATTCAGCATCTCTTCAAGTTAAAATGCTTGGAAAGATCAGGAATTCAAGGCCCATACCTAAACATAGTAAAAGCAATACACAGCAAACCAGTAGCCAGTATCAAACTGAATGGAGAGAAACTTGAAGCAATCCCACTAAAATCAGGGACTAGACAAGGCTGCCCACTTTATCCCTATCTATTCAACATAGTACTTGAAGTTCTAGCTATTGCAATTAGACAATAAAAGGAAGTCAAAGGGATACAAATTGGAAAGGAAGAAGTGAAAATATCACTATTTGGAGATGATATCATCACGTACTTAAGTGACCCAAAAAATTCGGCCAGAGAACTCCTACAGGTGATAAAGAACTTCAGCAAAGTCGTTGTGTATAAAATTAACTCAAACAAATCAGTAGCCTTCCTATACTCACAGGATAAAGGGGCAGAGAAAGAAATTAGGGAAACAACACCCTTCACAATAGTCACAAGCAGTATAAAATCTCTTGGTTGACACTAACCAAGAAAGTAAAAGATCTATATGACAAGATCTTAAAGTCTCTGAAGAAAGAAATTGAAGAAGACATCAGAAGATGGAAAGATCTCCCATGCTGATGGATTGGCAGGATTAATATAATAACAGTGGCCATCTTGCCGAAAGCCATCTACAGATTCAATACAATCCCCATCAAAATTTCAACTCAGTTCTTCATAGAGTTAGAAAGAGCAATTCTCAAATTCATCTGGAATAAGGAAAAACCCAGGATAAGGAAAACTATTCTCAACAATAAAACAACTTCTGTGGGAATCACCATCTCTGACCTCAAGCTGTATTACAGAGCAATCGTGGTAAAAACAGCATGATATTGGTACAGTGACAGACAGGTAGATCAATAGAATAGAATTGAAGACCCAGAAATGAACCCACACACCTATGGTCACTTGATCTTTGCCAAAGGACCTGAAACCACTCAGTGGAAAAAAAAGTTAGTGTTTTCAACAAATGGTTAAAAATGATTCAACTGGCAGTCAGCATGTAGAAGAATGCAAATTGATCCATTCTTATCTCCTTGTACAAAGCTCAGGTCTAAGTGGATCAAGGACCTCCACATAAAACCAGATACACTGAAACTAATAGAAAAAAAATTGGGGAAGAGCCTTGAGCACATGGGAACAGGGGAAAATTTCCTGAACACAATGCAAATAGCTTATGCCCCAAGATCAAGAATTGACAAATGAGACCTCATAAAATTACAAGCTTTTGTAATGCAAAGGAAACTGTCAATAGGACAACAGATTGGGAAAAGATCTTTACTAATCCTATATCCAATAGAGGGATAATATCCAATATATACAAAAAACTCAAGAAGTTAGACTCCAGAGAAAAAAATAACCCTATTAAATTGGGTACAGATCTGAACAAAGAATTTTCAACTGAGGAATATCAAATGGCTGAGAAGCACCTAAAGAAATATTCAACATCCTATCATCAGGAAAATGCAAATCAAAACAACCTTGAGATTCCACCTCACACCAGTCCGAATGGCTAAAATCAAAACCTCAGATGACAGCAGATGCTGGTGAGGATGTGGAGAAAGAGGAAAACTCCTCCATTGCTGGTTAGGTTGCAAGTTGGTACAACCATTCTGGAAGTCAGTTTGGTGGTTTCTCAGAAAATTGGACATAGTACTACCTGAGGATCCAGCTATACCACTGCTGGGCATATACCCAGTAGATGCTCCAACATGTAAGAAGGACACATGCTCCACTATGTCCACTATGTTCATAGCAGCCTTATTTATAATAGCCAGGAGCTAGAAAGAACCCAGATGTTCTTTAACAGAGGAATGGATACAGAAAATGTGGTGCATTTACACAATGGATTACTACTCAGCTATTAAAAATGTTGAATTCATCAAATTCTTAGGCAAATGGATAGAACTATAAAACATCACCCAGAGTGAGGTAACCCAATTGCAAAAGAAAACACATGGCATGTACTCACTGATAAGTGGAAATTAGCCCCAAAGCCCCAAATAATTAGGATACAATTCACAGACCCCATGAGGCTCAATAAGAAGAAATACCAAAGTGTGGGTGCTTTGGTCCTTCTCAGAAGGACAACAAAATACTCATAGGAGCAAATATGGAGATAAAGTGTAGAGCAGAGACTGAAGGATAAGCCTCCCAGAGACTGTCCCACCTGGGGATTTAACCCATATACAGTTACCAAATCAGGCACTATTGTGGATTCTAAGATGAGCATGCTGAAAGGAGACTGATATGGCTGTCTCCTGAGAAGCCCTGCCAGAGCCTTATAAATACAGTGGCAAATGTTCAGAGCCAACCATTGGACTGAGTGTGAGGTCCCCAATAGAGGAGTTATAGAAAGGACTGAAGGAACTAAAGGGGTTTTCAACCCCTTAGGAAAAATAATACCAACCTACCAGACGCCCCCCCCCCTAAACTCCCAGGGACTAAGCCATCAACAGAGAAATACATATGGCTCCAGTAGCAGAGGATGGCCTTGTCATGCATCAATGGGAGGAGAGGTCTCGGTAGATGTTCCAGTGTAGGGGAATCAAGGGCAGGGAGGTGGGTGTGGGTGGGTAGGTGAAGAAACACTCTCATAGAAGCAGGGGGAGGGAGGATGTGATAGGCATTTTAGGGAGGTTGGGAAACCTGGGAAAGGGAATAACATTTGAAATGTAAATAAAGAAAATATCCAATAAAAGAAAACAAAGAAGTGTTTAAATACAAAACATCTCCATGAGTCTTTTGTAATACTTTGTCCACATCCCATTCCACTTTTTACATCTTTATTTTTCTAGGAAATATGGGTGAGCATAATCTGTCTTGTAATGGTTATATTAGACCTATCTGCTTCTTTAATCTATTTGGAAGTTCTTGGGACAAGAGGAGGAAGAAATATATACTATTTTGATCTTTTAAATTTTCACATCAAAGAAAGTTATACTTAATAGAGAGTAATAAATATTATTTTAACTGAAGACTATGAATTAGGAATGTTATAATTATTAGATAAATTATAATAACTTTAGGGTCTTCAATTGTCTAAAATTACTGATGAATATAAAATTAGATTTATTTCAGTATTTTTCTAAATTGTGTCATATTTTCTCTTGTGCATGCAAATCAAGTATCTCACAGAATCATTCATATTTTGCATAATTGTGTTTGAATTTCAAATCCACAAAGTTAAACAAACGTGTTTCTAATATGAGTTTCATTGTTAGGACATGAGGGAAGACAAGAAGAACATTTTGGTAGATGCAGCCCTCAAAGTCCTAGCATAGCCATTAGCATCTGTATTATCATTAGCATTAACAGGAAGAGTTTCACAAAGATTTTTTATCCACTTTAATAAGGCTTTATTATAGAAACCCTGAGGTATTTTATACCTCACATGGAAGAGCATAATTAGACACAAATTGATGGGCCTCTGCCTGTTATAAATGTAGAATTTATAACAGATGATTGTGAACCTGTTCTTTGCCTGATATTATGCATCAAATGTATCAGTGACTGCTGTAACTAATCTTCTAAAATAATTGGTAACCAATCTGCGCACCATTTCCCACTTCCTGATATACAAACCATTATGAGAGCAGCCAGGTGCAATTCTTTTACAGTTCCTCCAAACACTATTAAGCATCTAATGACCTTGACAAAATTATCTTCATTAGTGTCTTGAACGCTAATCCACTTTGTCTTGGTGAGGGTATTGTAATGAGTGTTTGGTAATCTGTAGCCTTGTGTTAGGTACATTGTCCTTTAAATATTTTCTCTTATAACTCTTCAGTTCCCCTGAGGTTCAGCAATTTAATGGATTAAATGCTTTGTTGGCAAACTTGGAATAATAACACTAATTTATTTTTAGAAGAAAAAATACTATTTTAAAAAAAATAGTCCATATTTTTCTAAAGATGTGTTATATAAAAAAGAAAGAAATCATATGTCATGAACTCTGAAACAACACCACAATTTTTTTTCAAAAAATAAGTCTTAAGTATTCCAGCCAAACATTTCTATTTAACTTACAGTGTCCTAATTTGAAGATGAGTTGAAAAATGGTGTTCTCCTGGTAATGACATTTGCTGTTAGTCAGCAGGAATACAAAAACAAAACAAAGTGTAATTTCCAATCAAAGCAGATATGGTTTATGAGAAAAATTGACTAGAATCCCTATTATAATACCCACATACTCTTCTGGATAATTGCAAGAGTGAAATAACATAACTTCCTCCTGCCTTTTCTTTAGAGAATGATAACCACTACTGCCACTCTATCTTTTATTGTAATTGTAAGTAATGATAAGAACCCCACACCCTATGATTCTCTATTACATATGCTAGTTAGTTGGAAAACAAACATAAAAATAAGGCAGGGTTTGGGAGATTTTAGCTGAGACTCCAACAGAAGAGCTATATTCCTGGCTCTCTTAGTGCATTATATTGCTTTTTCTAACACAGCACAGCAGCGTTCAGGAAAGGCACTTAGGTAAATGAAAACTGAGTTTTTCAAATTACTTTAGCTCTGGAGCTTTGTACCTCACGCCTTCCTACTCTGGCATTTGACCTTCATATCTCATCTCAGGCCTTGAGCTTCGTGTTTATGTCATTTCATGACCTTTACTTCATTTCATTTATTTTTCCCTCTTGTCTCTTCAATGATTCACATTCCTGAAATAATCTACAAGCAGCATATCTATTCACCCGTTGTGATTTCTGTAAAAGCTGTTCCTGGAAGACCTCAACTTTTCATAGAGTACTATTCAGAGGATTGGATCATGCATTTGTTATTACCAAACTATTCAAACTATTTATTTTACAGGTATAATACAATTCTGCCTATAGTGTTACCCACAAGACAGGCTTAATCTCATCAAAGAATATCATTCAAAGGTATTTTCTTCAGAGATGGTTTGTTATATACAATCATTTTATTAAAAAAAATGACCACTCTAAGGGAAACAATAACAACACAAAGAGGAAAAATATGACATGGATAAATTTAGAGATGACAGCAAATTCAAAACCCCCAGGCTTTTAATTTTTTGCTCATCCTAATGTGCCATGATGTATTCTGTGTTAAATCTAAAGCCTCAAATTGAGTTTAGAAAGATGACTTCTGCTAACCTTGACAACAATTTTTTCCTAGTCAAATG
>JADRCD010028682.1:0-10767 GCA_019843815.1 Montemys delectorum
GTTTAAAATTAGATTGTGTGCATTATGACTGAATACTTTCAGGCTTACTAATTTTCTCCCAGAAACCACTACTTTCTCTCAAAACCTAGAGTGCCCATTTAGAATTATCAGTTTGTGATTTTACTGTATTAGATATTTCAGCTTTTGTTCAAATATACAGGATTGTTATTTAATTGAAATGGATAGGTGCCATGAGAAGACTCTCATGTATTTTGTGGAAAATGAAGCTAATTTGCTATGTCAAATTTAATCAATTATTTTAAATGAGCAATTACAGTGAGCTTTAAACAGACCTTTCAACTTTGTTTTCTAAATTACATTTAAGACTCTTTTCTTGTATAAACGTACTGAGTTTACCAAACTTTAACCAATAAATTCCAGCACTGCAAAATAATTAGTGAAATTAAGTTGAAAATGTAAACAAATAAAGTTTTTACTCATTCTGTACCAAACTACAAATGTGGGAGGATATTTTAAGTGATAAATTAAGCATGAACTGCTTGAATCTGTAAGCTGAACATGTTAGCAAATGGCTTGTGTTTGTAATTAGTATTTATGGCCACAGGAGAGTGCCTCTATTAAAAAGAGTGACGGGAAATTGATCAGTTTAGGTTGCCATAGAAACCAAAAATAGTTCCATTGCTTGTGTTGAGCTTAATCTATCATGTTATATATCTATGCTTAGAAATATTTTTATTAACTCAAAAAATAAGCTATTTAGTAATACAAAAGAGGTTAGGCTACTGAAAAGACTAACAAAGTCCAGATGAACACTTGACTACTTAATAACAAGCTTAAGTGTTCTATGGTTGTCATGACATTTCTTTTACAAAGAAAATGATGTCTTTCAGAAAAGTCTTAAAACTCGATGAAAATGCAAATCTCTTTATGACAGTATGTGGTTGTCACAATTATAATGAGAGCCAATAATTGATGATTTATGAGATGACACCTTGGCAACAAAGTCTTTCACCAGTGGCACCCCTTGGTTACTCTTTTTTTACTAGTTGCTTGTGAGTGCCTCTGAAAAGTTTTCACCATGACATACAAGAAGATCTAGTCAGATCTGAATCTTTTTGATCTAATTTACAATGCAAAGGAGGTGTTGACAGTCTGAGAATCAACAACATAAAAGCTGACAGTGCCTTATAAAGAAAAACTCCAATAAATTAATAAACTTGTTTAGTAGCTGAAAATGGACAGACTTGACTCTGTTACTTAACCTTTCAAGCAAGTCTTTTTATTTTACATTCATTTTTTGTTAGATATTTTATTTATTTACATGTCATATGATATCTCCTTTCCCAGTTTCCCCTGGGGGGGGGGAAGCTCTGTTCTCTCCCCCTTTTCCCCCAGCTCACCACCCTACCCTCTCCCACTTCCTGGCCCTGGTATTCCCCTACACTGGGGAATAGAACCCTCACAGGGCCAAGGGCCTCTCCTGACCTTGATGACCAACTAGGGCATCTTCTGCTACATATGCTACTGGAGCCGTGAATCCCACCATGTGTGCTCTTTTTTGGTGGTTTAGTCCCTGGGAGCTCTGAGGGTACTAGTTAGTTTGTTTGTATTGTTGTTCCTCCTAAGGGGCTGCAAACACTTCAGCTCCTTGGGTCCTTTTTCTGACTCCTTCATTGGGGACCCTGTACTCAGTCCAATGGATGGCTATGAGCCTCTACTTCTGTATTAGTCAGGTACTATCAGAGCCTCTCAGGAGACAGCTATATTAGGCTCCTGTCAGCCAGCACTTGCTGGCATCCACAATAGTGTCTGGATTTGATAATGGAATATGGGAAAGATTCCCAGGTGGAATAGTCTCTGGATTGTCCTTCCTTCAGTCTCTGCTCCATAGTTTGTCTCTGCAACTCCTTCCATGGATATTTTGTTCCCCCATTTAAGAAGGAATGAAGTATTCACACTTTGGTTTTCCTTCTTAAGTTTCTTGTGGTCTGTGGATTGTACTTTGTGTACTTTCTGGGCTAATATCCACTTATCAGAGAGTGCATACCATGTGTGTTTTTTTTGTGATTGGGTTATCTCACTCAGGATGATATTCTTCAAATCCATCCATTTCCCTAAGAATTTCATAAATTCATTGTTTTTAATAGCTGAATAGTACTCCATCGTGTTGATGTACCACATTTTCTGTATCCTTTTCTCTGTTGAGGGACATCTAGGTTGTTTCCAGTTTCTGGCTATTATAAATGAGGCTGCTATGAATATAGTGGAGCATGTGTCAAGCAAGTCTTTACTGCTTCACCTAAATTTGGAAAGCAAGCTGTTAGTCTTTTAGTGTTATGTTATCTGGTAATAATCTTTTATAATAGATGGGAGGAGAGGACTCTTACTTTGAATTCATATGAAATAACTTTTCAAAGCCTGACTAATATTTTTATTAATCTGATGTAAATCTATTACTGAATATTTTAGAAAGGCTTTCATATTTTAGTAGATCAAGAAATACATTGTTTGGCTTTTTTAGAGGTGATTATGCATCAGTATTAATCTGCAATACTCTGTTCTAGATTGCTAATTATAATGGAAAACTGAACTTTCCATATTAATTTTAATGGTAGTTCATAAAAATGAAATCTTTAATATTTTTTATATTTAAGAAGTTTCCTGGATTATTTAGCTACTTGTGTAATTGAAAGAATATATTAGCTAATGGTTTTTAGTCCTTTCCAGTGAAATATGACAAAGATTAATAAAGAGTTGTAGAATTAGCAACAATTGGAGATAATATAATACACCACAAACGTGTCAGATTTTAAACCAAGAATATAATGGAAACATACATATAAAAATAAATATAGCTTTGTGCATGTAATTTTCATAAATATGTAAAACATTTTCTGACCTTATTGCTTTTATATGTCAAGAGTTTTACAGGATAAAATTCTGTAATACACATATCCTTCAGAAAATTATAGAGGTGAATAATACAAAATAATATTTTTGTCTATTGTTTTTATTTATATATTTGTTGCAAAGGCTGTGCAAGCCTACTCAGCTTGAGGTGACATGACTCTGTGAGGTTTGTGATTTTTATTCTCAACTAAAATGTAAGGAAATGGAGTTTACTCATGAACATAATGACTTATCCCAACTAATATAAAAATGTAACTTAATTCTGATTCTGAATATGTTTCTTGATGTTAAAGAAACCACATTAAAATATGATTTTCTTGAGGGGAAATATACTATTTACTATTTATTTCTTTCACTGGAGATTATAATCTTCAATATATATATATATATATGTTATGTGTATATGTCTATCTATCTATCTATCTATCTATCTATCTATCTATCTACCTATCCATTATTCCCAATGTTGCTGTAGTAGAAACTGAAATCAGTCTTTTTTATAAAGATTTGTTTATTTATTATATGTAAGTACACTGTAGCTGTCTTCAGACACTCCAGAAGAGGGCATCAGATCTCATTACAGATGGTTGTGAGCCACCATATGTTTCCTGGGATTTGAAGTCAGGACCTTCGGGAGAGAAGTCAGTGCTCTTAATTGCTGAGCCATATCTCCAGCTCTGAAATCAGTCTTATAATCATTTTCCTGTTGTGCTGTATAGTCAATTTTCTCTAGAAAAATTGCTTAGCTGAAGGTTACAAACATTATACCATGTAATAAACAATGTTAAAGTTTTAATTTAATCAAGCTTACAATAGTTTTTCATCCAATATTTTACATGGTAAGGCAGAAAACATGTAAGAAATGGAAAACTGTTTTAATTTTCAAGGTGTTTATGATTACTTGGCAGAAGTACCCACTATAAACATGAGTCAACCCAACATAAACTCAAAATTTAAATTAAGAAATTATAATATTTATTATAGGGAATGGAAGCATAAGAATTAATACTGCTTATTGTAAGGGAATAATAATCAAAATGTGATTTTCAGAGGATAGTGCGTCAGAAGTTAGAACATCGAAATCAAGTATGTAAGTGAACTTTTGAAATTATATTTGATAAGAAATGTTTCTGTAGGTTTTATTGTAAACATTGAGAGAGTTATAAATAATCATGGCAGATGATTAAGAAATGATCTAGTTTACACTGAAGTGGCAACCACTGGGAACATCAAAAATAACATTTAGAATTTCATAGTAAATTTATTTGATTCCCTGGCTCGGTTCTTGACCAACCTTGAGTCTTAGTCCTTCCTCACGTTGCTATCCATGGTTACCTTTCTTGTTCTTAAAATGAAGTTCATATATTTTAATGAAGTTCTCAGGTCCTATGCTAGTGGCCCTCATCTGGGGATGATTTTGATTTCAATGTATGTTTGTTGATGAAGGTGCCACTCATATCTAACGAGTGGTAACCAATAGTGCTACAGAACATCCTGTATTCTATAAACACTGCACTCCTAACCCCTAACAAAAATTTAGCACTTAAGGTGTCAGTAGTGATAATATCAAGAAAGGTTATTATTCTGTACCATCCAAATCACCCATGTTGTCAAATGCGCACCAAGATACCTTCTTACTGTCAATTCTGTCATGCGTTTTTGTTGGTGGTTCAGTCCCCCTGAATCCCCATGTGCCCAGGTTAGTTGGCTCAGGAGGTCTTCTTGTTGTTTCCTTAACTCCTTGGGTTCCCTCAATCCTTCTGCTGACTCTTCCACAAGATTCCCTGAGCTCTGCCTGATGTTTGGCTATGGGTCTATGCATCTGTTTCCATCAGCTACTGAATGAAGTCTCTAAGACTACATTTGTGCTAGCCTCCTGCCTGTAAGCCTAGGAGAGTTACCATTAATTGTGTCAGGGGTTCATACTCTCCAATGGGGTGGGTTGCAAGTTGGGCCAGTCATAGGTTGGCTATTCCCTCAACTTCTTCTACATCTTTATTTCTGCATATTTGGTAGGCAGTGCAAATTTGGGGCTAAAGGCTTTATAGGTGGGTAGTTATACTTCTCCCTCCACTGGAAATTCTGCCTGGCTACAGGAGATGGTTATTTCAGGCTCCATATTCATGGCTGCTAGGAATCTCAGCTAGAGTCACCTCCATATCCTTCAAAGGACCTCTCCTATATTAGGTCTCTGACTTGTTCTAGAGATTCCCCCAATGGATTTCCTTTCTCTCTTTCAACCATTTCACCTTTCACTCCCCCTTTCTATATCTGATACTCACTCTAGTTTCTCTCTCCATCCCTCACCCACCAGTTACCACTCTTCATGAACTTTCGATGTCTGTTTTATTTCCACTTCTGAGTGGGCCCTCTTTGTTACTTAGCTTCTTTGTGCTTGTGGATTGTAGCATAGTTATCCTGTACTTCATGGCTAGTATCCACTTATAAGTGAGTATATCCCATGCATGTATTTCTGGGTCTGGGTTACCTCACTTAGGATGGCATTTTCTAGTTCCATCCATTTGCCTGCAAATTTCGTGATATCTTTGTTTTTAATAGCGGAATAGTATTCCATTGTGTAAATGTACCACTTTGTTTTTAATCTTTTCTTCAGTTGTGGGACATCTGGCATATTTCCGGCTTCTGGCTATTATGAATAAAGCTGCTATGAACATAGTGAGCAAGTGTCCTTGTTAGGAAGGTGGTAGACCATTTTTTTGTGTAAATGCCCAGGAGTGGTATAATGAGGTCTTGAAGCAGAAGCATCTCACTTTTCTGAGAAACCACCAGATTGATTTTCAAAGTGTTTGTACATGTTTGCACTCCCACTAGCAATGGAGGAGTATTGCCATTGCTCCAAACTCTAGGCATTATGAGCTGTCACTTGAGGTTTTGGTCTTAGCCATTCTGATGGGCATAGGATGGAATCTGAGAATAGTTTTGATTTGCATTTCTCTGATAGCTAAGGATTTTGGACATTTCTTTAAGTGATTCTCTGCCATTAGAGAATCCTGTGTTGAATATTCTGTTTAGCTTGGTACCCTATTTTTAAAAATTAGATTATTTAGGTTGTTGGTGTCTAACTTCTAGAGTTCTTTATATATTTTGGGTTTCAGCCCTTAGTCATAAGTAGGGTTGGTAGAAATCTTTTTTCAATCTGTAGGCTGTCATTTGTCCTATTGACAGTGTCCTTTGCCTTACAGAAGGTTTTAAGTTTCATGAGGTTCCATTTATTAATCATTGATCTATGTATCTGAGATGTTCTGTTCTGTTAAGGAAGTTGTCTACTGTACCAAAGAGTTTAAGGTTATTCTCTACTCTCTTTTCTATTACTTTTAGTATATCTGATTTTAAGTTGAGGTATTTGATTCATGTGGATGAGTTTTGTGCAGGATGATAAATATAGATCTATTTGTATTCTTCTACGTGCAGGCATCCAGTAAGGCCAGCAACATTTGTTGAAAATGTTTTCTTTTGTCCATTGTATAGGTTTGTTTTCTTTGTCAAAACTCAGTTGTCTGTCTGTGTGTGGGTTTATTTCTGGGTCTTTGATTCAGTTTCCTTACCAACCTGTCTGTTTTAATGCCAATACCATGCAATTTTAAAATTATTATTGCTCTGTAGTACACATTGAAATCAGGGATAGTGATAACTTCAGAAGTTCTTTAATTGTACAGAATTTGTTCAGCTATCATAGATATTTAACTTTTCCACATGAAGTTGAGAATTGCTTTTTCAAGGTCTATAAAGAATTGCTTTTAAATTTTGATGGAAATTGCATTGAATCTGTAGATTGTTTTTGTTAAGATGGCAATTTTTACTACGTTAATCCTGCCAATCCATGAGCATGGGAGACCTTTCCATCTTCTGATGTCTTCTTCAATTTATTTCTTCAAAGACTTGAAGTTCCTGTTATACAGATCTTTCTCTTGCTTGGTTAGAGTTATTTGTGGTTATTGTGAAGGGTGTTTATTCCCTAATTTATTTCTCAGCCCATTTATCATTTATATACAGGAGGGGTACTAATTTTTGAGTTAATTTTGTATCCAGCCACTTTGCCATTTAGCAGTTGTAGGAGTTATCTGGTAGAATTTTGGGTGTCACTTATGTATACTATCATATCATCTGTGAATGATGATACTATGACTTCTTCCTTTTCAATTTGTATTTCCTTGATTTCCTTTAACTGTGTTATTGCTCTAGCTAAAATTTCAATTATTATATTATTGAATAGATATGGAGAGAATGGACATTGTTGTCTTGTTCCTGATTTTAGTAGAATTGCTTTAAGTTTCTCTCCATTTAATTTGAAGTTAGCTATTCATCTGGTATATATTGCCTTTATTGTTTTTAGCCATGGGCCTTGTATCCCTGGTCTTTGTAAGACTTTTATCATGAATGGGTGATATATTTTGTCAAGGGCCTTTTCATCATCTAACCAGATAATCATGAACTTTTTTCTTTCAGTTTTTATATGGTGGATTACATTAATAGATTTTCATATGTTGAACTATACCCCTTCATCCCTGTGATGAAGCCTATTTGATTATGTTGAAGGAGGAACAGTCAGAGACAGAACAGCAGGTGGATAATGACTGAACTGTAAAGAAGATTAAAGAATAAAATATTTCTGTCTTGATGATATGTCCATTGGTGAGAGTTGTATGTTGAAGTCTCCCACTATTAATGTGTGGGGTTCGATGTGTGATTTAAGATTCAGGGGCCAGGCGTGGTGGCACACACCTTTAATCCCAGTACTTGGGAGGCAAAGGCAGGCGGATTTCTGAGTTCAAGGCCGGCCTGGTCTACAGAGTGAGTTCAGGACAGCAAGGGCTATACAGAGAAACCTTGTCTTGAAAAAAACAAACAAAAAAAAAAGATTCAGTAATTTTTTTAAAAATATGGATGTCCTTGTATTTGTGACATAGCTGTTCAGAATTGAGATATCCTTCTGTTGGAATTTTTCTTTGATGAGTATGCAGTGTCTTACACCATCTCAAAGGAGATGGGAGCCTTACTTTTATAATGTTCCAGATTTTGTGGATATTTTGTGTCAGGAACTTTTAGATTTAATACTTTCTTTTACAGATGTTTAGATTTCTTCAATAGTATCTTCTCTGGCTGAGATTCTCTCTTTCATCTCTTGAATTCTGTTTGTGATTCTTGTGTCTACAGTTCCTGTTCTCTTTGCTATGTTTTCCATTTCCAGGATTCCCTCAGTTTGTATTTTCTTTATTGTGTCTATTTCCATTTTTATGTATTGGACAGTTTTATTCATATCCTTCACCAGATTGATTCTATTTTCCTGTATTTCTTTAAGGGATTTATTTATTTATTTCCTCTTTAAGGGCTTCTATCATCTTTATAAGATTATGTTTAATGTTATCTTCTTATGTCTCAGCTATGTTAGGATATCCAGGGCTTGCTGTGTTCTGATAGCTAGGCTCTGGTACTGCCAGATTGCCCAGGCTCTTGTTGGCTGCTTTTTTACACTGATCTTTAGTGTTGTCCTTGGTGTTGCCTGGATGTTTCTGGTGCCTACAGAACTCCTTGAGGAAGGCACGTAGAACCTTGCACCTGAGAGTGGATCTCAGGAAATAACAAGCTTCTCATATTTGCTGTCTGTGCCCTCGGTGGAACTGAATGTTCTCGGATTCCACAGGCCTCCTAGGGAAGCTAGGAAAAGCTGTGGTCCTGAGGGTGGAGCTTAGTAGACAGAGTGCAGTTCACCTCTGCTTCTGTGACCTTGGTGTGCCAGTCTGACAGGGGCTTGGCAGGAAATCATCTAACTTGGTATTCCAGGGGTTTGGAGGGAAGGCAATGGATCTCAGTGGGGGCAATTTGCAGTTCACCTCTGCTGGATGTGCCCCAGATGGACCCAGCAGGCTTCGGATAGTTAAGGTTGGGGCTAACATGGATGTTCTTGGGGTCCTACAAGCCTGGATGCTCCTGAAACCTGGCAATCCTCCTTGGGAGGGAAAGCGATGGAGCTGATTCGGGGTGACAGTAGGCAGCTCACCTCTGCTAGCTGTGCACCAGCTCTGTCATTTCCATATCTGTAAAATTCCATTTTCCTCTTATTGTCAGGATTTCATAAATGCATTCCCTATTTGGACAAATAGATCCCCAGATATTTACTCTTCATCGTGATCTTTAAAAATGTATTTGAGAACAATGAACATTTCTTAAAGAAATCCATAGTTTGGTGGAGGGATCACATGATATAGTTAACCAAGATGAAAAAAGGTTTTGAAGTTTATGCTTAATAGTTAGTATTGAAGAAGATGAAGTAATTTGAGAGAGGTTCAAATTAGGAATTCCCATTATTTAAGGTTGGTCACTTATTGGATATAGATAATGAAAGTAGAGTTAAAATTGATTTCAACATAATGGTAGAGAAAAATAGCAGAAAAAAACAAAACACTGAAAAGCTGGGAAAGACGTTTTATTTTGATGACTTCAATAAGAAACTTTGTTTTCATTGACTTGGTGATGTCTATCATGAGCTAAAAATAGAGCTCAGTCAGTCTCGATGAACTTCCTAGCTCTATGACTCTAGACAAGTCATTTTTGCTCAGTCTTAGTGGAACATGGAGAAATAATGAATTTTTTGCCTGATGAGGTGTTTAAGTATTAAGTTTTTTTTAAATGATTTCCCAACATATACCCAGGTGTTGAGCATATCATTAATAGCTTACAGCTATTTTAACTAACATTATTATTGCTATTAGTGCCCTTATTTCAGTGAGTGAAATTACTTTTCTTCTTTGTTCTTCAACATTTGAAATGATAAATTTCAGTACATGCGCCATGCCTTCCATGAAGCCTTTTGTAGTGGTTGATAGGAACGATAATCCTTTACTTTCCCTGAACTCCTACAGGATTTAATTCTCCTATACTTCCTAATTCTTTGCAATGCTACACATACATAGGAATTAGCCTTATAATATCCATTATACTGCAGCTTCCTTGAAGGTAGAAGAACAATTGAATATGTCAACTTGATAGTCTAAGTAATATAAATTTATAATAATTAGTGGTCATTGTTATTATTACCATTGGGAATCATTGGCATAGTTGTGATTGTTAACTCTGAGAATTAATATACTTTAATTTATAAGTGCTGAGTAATTTGAATAATTTAAAATGTATTTAATTATGGTTATCCAAGTTATATTATTATAGGAAACCCTTCTTCATGAGATAATAATTTCTTTTTACAAATTAGATATTTTCAAGATGTTAACTGATAATGAAAGATCATTTGTTTATAAATTATGAAAAATATTTTGCTTTAGATCTCCTAAAATGGAATAGAAAATTTAAAACTATAAAGTAAGCAACATTCATGAATCTATACACCTGAATATCCTATCTTTCTTAGAGCTTCATTGTTGTGAAGAGACATCATAACCAATGCAACTCTTATAAAGGCAAACATTTAATTGGGGCTGCTTACAGATTCAGAAGTTCAGTCCATTATTATCATAGTGTTCAGGCAGCCACGGTGCTGGAGTAGCCAAGAGTTCTACATCTTGATCCAAAGGCAGCCAGGAGGAGGCTCTCTTTCACATTGGGATCTGCTTGGGCACTATGAGACCTCCAAACCTGCCTATCCAGTGACACACTTCCTCCAGCAAGGTCTTCCCTATTCCACCAAGGCCATACCTCCTAATAGTGCCACTTCCCATGTGCCAAACATATTCAAATCACTACACTATCTGACTTTCTTTAAGACTCAACTATTTTATCTTGTAGGTCAGGAGCCGTGATTATTAGAATAAATAAAAATAAATATAAAATCAGTTTTAGATGTAAAATTTAAAAATATAGAAATAGATGTCTCCATTTTCTTATTTTTTATATGAAGCATTTTGAAGACCTGAAAGAAAATGA
>JADRCD010028692.1:0-11101 GCA_019843815.1 Montemys delectorum
TGTGTAGAGGAAGGCCACTGATTTACTTGAGTTAATTTTATATCCAGCTACTTTGCTGAAGTTGTTTATCAGGTTTAGGAGCTCTCTGGTGTAATTTTTGGGGTTACTTAATTATACTTTCATATCATCAGCAAATAGTAATAATTTGACTTATTCTTTTCCAATTCGTATCCCTTTGATTTCCTTTTGTTATCTAATTGCTCTGACTAGGACTTTAAGTACAAAATTGAACAGGGAGAGAGTGAGCAGCCTTGTCTAGTCCCTGATTTTAGTGGGATTGCTTTAAGTTTCTCTCCATTTAGTTTGATGTTGGCTACTGGTTTGCTGTATATTGCTTTTACTATGTATAAGTCTGAGCCTTGAATTCCTGATCCTTCCAATACTTTTATCATGAAGGGATGTTAGATTTTGTCAAATGCTTTTTCAGCATCGAATGATCACTTTAGGGTGAAAGTCGATTTTATTCGATATTAGAATGGCTACTCCAGCTTTTTTCTTGGGACCATTGGCTTGGAGAATTGTTTTCCATCCTTTTATTCTGAGGTAGTGTCGTTCTTTGTCACTCAGGTGGGTTTCCTCTATGCAAAAAAATGTTGGGTCCTGTTTACATACCTGGTCTGATAGTCTATGTCTTTGTATTGGGGAATTTAGTCCATTGATATTAATAGATATTAAAGAAAGGTAATTGTTGCTTCCTGTTATTTTTGTTGTTAGAGTTGTAAATCTGTTCATGTGGCTATCTACTTTCCTGTAATTCTTTAAGGGATTTTTGTGTTTCCTGTTTAAGGACTTCTACTTGTTTAGTTGTGTTCTCCTATTATTCTTAAAGGATTTTTTGTGTTTCCTCTTTAAGGGTTTGAACCTGATTTCCTGTGTTCTCCTGTATTTCTTTAAGGGAGTTATTCATGCTCTTCTTAAGTTCCTCTATCTCCATCATGAGACATGATTTTAGATCCAATTCTTGCTTTTCTGGTGTTTTGGGATATCCATGATTTGCTGTGGTGGGATTACTAGGTTCTGATGAAGCCATGTAGTCTTGGTTTCTGTTGGTAAGATTCTTGCGTTTGCCTTTTGCCATCTGTTGATCTCTGGTGTTAGATGTTCTTGCTGTCCCTGGCTGGAGCTTGTTCCTCCTGTGAGTCTGTAAGCCTGTGTCAGCACTTCTGGGAGATTAGCTCTCCTTAGGTAAGACTTGAGTCTCTGAGCACTCCCTGAAGGCAATCTCTCTGCTTGCAGGGAAGGGGCAGAGAGGGCTGTGGATCTGCAGAACTCCCTCCTAGGTGAAGAAGGAAGTAGAAAGGATCCTGAGATGGCTGCCCTACTGCTTCTGAGGCCTGTGCCTCCTGGCTGATCCCTCCATGATCTCTCTTAGTGTAATGTCTGGATGTGCATATCTGTATTTGTACCCTTTTGTGGTAGAAAGCAGCTTCTCTGAAAGTGGCTGAATCTATGAATCTGTGAATATAGCCTTATGTTATCAGAGGTCATGTAAATTTCTATTTTTGAAAAATAAGAAGTGTTTGATTTTAACCTAAGTCTCTGTGCTATCTAGTCTCTGATTCTTGATCACCCAAACAGCATTAGTTATAGGTTTTATCTTGTTAAGACTTGATTGGTTATCTTCACAAGGTTTGTGACACCATTGACCTACCATTTATTTCTGTCAGTGCAGACTGAGATCAAAGGTTTTGTGCCTAGGTTTATCTTTATATTTCTGTTTGGTTAGCCTGCAGAATACTTCCCCATAACAAAGACACTAGAACATGAGTATAAAGGGTCTACATAGCTATCAGCTCTGACATGTTCAATTAGTTGTATGAGTTTTGTCTTTTCCAATGGACTCTACTGTAAGTTTATGGATAACAAACTATTATCCTCTTAACATACAGGGTTGTTCAGAGATTTCCATGAGATTCTTTTGGCTAATTAGTTAATTGGATGTAATCTAGGTCAATTTTGGTGATAAGAGATGGGAAGTTGAGTCACTGTTCTCTCATTATTTGTAGAATTCTAGGGGTCACCTTCATACATTTTAGGAAGTTTCTATTGCATTATATTTGCCATTCAACCCTCAAAACACCTCAATTCTAGCTGTATCTTCATGTATTTCTTCTGTCAACTCCAGCTCCCCTCTTCCTCGAAATGTAATCCCACCTTTGATTTCCTGATAAAGCCCAATCTAACTACAAATTAATTGTATTTCCCTACTCACAAGGAGATCTATGTATTTTCTCCTATTTTATTACTTATGTCTAATATTTCTAGTACTATAGATTGTATATAGATAATAAACCTATTTAAGGAAATCTATACAATATTTACCTTTCTAGGTCTGAGTTATTTTACTTACAATGGTTTTATTTAATTCTATTCAATAGCCAATTTCAAACAAGCAACTTGAACATTTATTGAATTGTTTCTTAGGCACCTGAATTTATTTATTTTCTTTTTTTATTAGATATTTTCTTTATTTACATTTCAAATGATATCTCCTCTCCTGATTGCCCCTCCAAAAAATATAAAAACAAAAACAAAAAGAAAAACAAACCCTGTTTCCCCCTCCCCCCTGCTTACCAACCCACCCTCTCTAGCTTCCTGGCCCTGGTATTCCCCTTCACTGGGGCATAAACCTTCACAGGACCAAGTGCCTCTCTTCCCATTGATGACTGACTAGGCCATCCTTTGCTATATGTATGCTGCTGGAGCCATGAGTCCCACCATGTGTGCTTTTTGGCTAATGATTTGGTCCCTGGGAGTTCTAAGGATACTAGTTAGTTCATATTGTTGTTTATACTAAGGGGTGGCAAGTCCTTCAGCTCCTTGGGTCCTTTCTCTAGCTCCTTCATTGGGGACCCTATGCTCAGTCCAATGGATGGCTGTGAGTCTCTACTTCTATATTAGTCGGGCACTTTCAGAGCCTCTCAGGAGACAGCTATATCAGGCTCCTGTCAGCCAGCATTTGCTGGCATCCACAAAATTATCTGGATTTGATGATTGAATATGGGGAGGATTCCTAGGTGGAGTAGTCTCTGGATTGTCCTTCCTTCAGTCTCTCCCCCATAGTTAGTCTCTATAACTCCTTCCATGGGTATTTTGTTCCCCCTTTTAAGAAGGAATAAACTATCCACATTTTGGTCTTCCTTCTTGAGTTTCTTGTGGTATGTGGATTGTACTTGGTGTATTCTGATCTTCTAGGCTAATATCCACTTATCAGAGAGTGCATACCATCTGTGTTCTTTTGTGATTGGTTTACCTCACTCTGGATGATATTCTCCAAATCCATACATTTCCCCAAGAATTTCATAAATTCATTGTTTTAATAGCTGAGTAGTACTCCATTGTGTAAATGTACCACATTTTCTATATCCATTCCTCTGTTGAGGGACATTTGGGTTGTTTCCAGTTTCTGGCTATTATAAGTAAGGCTGCTATGAACATGGTGGAGCATGTGTCCTTATTACATGTTGGAGCATCTTCTGGGTATATGCCCAGGAGTGGTATAGCTGGGTCCTCTGGTAGTACTATGTCTAATTTGCGGAGGAATAACTTTTTTATTCCCTAGTTCTATGACATCTGTATTCAGTTTTGGATAGTTTTCCTTTATCAGGTATATAGTTGTTAAAATCATTACCCATTCTGTTCAAGGTTTCATTACTTGATTGAATGTATCTTCTGCTTTATAGAAGTATTTCAGTTTCGGGATCCCACAGATATTGTTTATAGAGCCTATTTTAATGGCATTCTGTTCAGAAAGTCTTGTCTTGTGCCAAGAAGTTCAAGGCTATTAACCACCTTCTCTCCTATCATGTTTAGTTTATCTGAGTTTATATTGAGATCACTACCCATTTGGATTTGCATTGTGTACTGGGTGATAAACATAAATCTATTTGCATTTTCCTACATGCAGACATCCAATTTCTCAAGCACCATTTTTTGAAGATCCTTTTTTTTTTTCCCATTGTTTTTCTCATGATTCTTCATTGAAAATCAGATGTTTGTCTTGAGATTTATGTCTCAGGATTCAATTTTATTCATGCCTCTACCATGCAGTTTTTAGTATTATAATTCTGTTGAGCAACTCAAAATCAGAAATGGTAATACCAGCAGCAGTTTTTATTGTTCAGAACTCTTTTAGCTACTCTGGGTTTTTGTTTTTCCATATGAGTATAAGGACTGTCCTTATAATGTACGTAAAGAATTGTATTGGAATTTTAATTAGAACCACATTGAAAGTATAGATTTCATTTGTTAGGGTAGCCATTCTTACTATGTAGATTCTACAGTTCCATGAGCATTGGCATCTTTCCATTTTCTGATATCTTCTTCAATTTGTTTTTTTTCAGAAACTTGAAGTTCTTGTCATACCGGTAATATCAGCTTTATTTATAATAGCCAGATACTGGAAATCAGTTGTCCTTTAACAACCTAATTTCTTTATCAGGACATGTGTTATTTCTATATAGGAGGACTACCTTTATTTTTGTTTAAACTTTTCTTTAGGTACTTTTCTGAAAGTGTTTATTAACAGGTGAAGTTCCATCATTGAAAATTTCGGGTGACTTGTATATTAGTATATCATCTGCAAGTAAAGGTACTTTTACTTCTTCCTTCATATTTGGATCTCTTTGATCTCCTTCAGTGTCTTATTGCTCTAGTTAAGACATTGCATACTATATGAAAAAGATATAAAGAGAGTGAATAGGCTTGCCTTGATCTTGATTTTAAAGGAACTGCTTTATTTTTCTCTCAACTTAATCTGATATCAGTTATTTGTTTGTTTTAAATTGGTTTTTTTATGTTTAGGTGTTTTCCTTGTATCCTTAATGTATCCAGGGCTTTGATCATGAATAGGTATTTGATTTTTTTCAAAGGACTGTTTTTCACTTGATATGATGACTATATGTTTGAGTGTGTGTGTATGTTTGCCTGTGCATGTTCATGTGCATGTGTGTGTGCGTATATGGTGGATTACATTTACTGATTTTTGTATGGTAAAACATACCTGCATCTGCCAGATGAAGACTACTTGATTATGTTTTATGATGTTTTCATGTGTTCTTAGATTCGTTTTTATAGTATTTTATTGAGTTTTTTACATTTATATTCATGATAGAAATTATTCTGTAATTCTATTTCTATTTTGGGTCTTTATATGAGTTATGTATGAAGGTAGCTGTAGCCTCATAAAAAGAATTGGGCAGTATTCTTTTTGTTCATATTTTTTGGAATAATTTGAAGAATATTGGCATTATATTTCATTATTTGTTGGCCTTAGTGTGTAAGTTATTGGTGTTCTCTCCAGGATTTTTCTTCTTTGCTATTATGTTCAAGTCAGTTCTTCACTTGTTTTTCTATTATATTTAGTTTGTTCAAACTTATATTAATGTCTTTGAATCATTTGAACTTGATTTTTGTGCAGGGTGATACATATGGATCTATTCACATTCTTCTACCTGCAGATATCCAGTTATATGAACACCATTTATTAATGCCTTTCCCCCTATTTTTGGCTTCTTTGTAAAAAAATAAATAAAAGCAAGTGTTCCTATCTATGTGTGTTTATTTCTGGGTCTTTATCTATTGGTTTTCTCAAATAACTAGCTCTTGGTTTTGAGGCTTTCTTTCTGAACATCTATGTGTTCAGTTTTGGAGCAGGCCCCATGAGTTCCTGTGAAGAAGGTATATTCTTTTGAGTTTCAGTAAAATGTTTTGTAGATGTCTGTAAGGTCCATTTGATTCATAACCTCTGTTTGTTTCATTATTTCTATGTTTAGTTTCTGTCTCCATAATCTGTTCTGTGGAAAGAAAAAAGTGTTGAGGTCTCTCAGTATTAATATATGAATTAAGCTTTAGTAATTTGTCTTCTATGGATGTGGATGCCCTCTCTTTTGGGGCATAGATGTTCACTATTAACACATCATCCTGGTAGATTTTTCCTTTGATGAGTATAAAGTGTCTACATTTTTTTCATTAATTTTACTTGAAAATCTATTTATTAAATAGTAGAATGACTACTCCAGGTTATTCTTGGGTCCATTTTCTTGGAAAATCTTTTTCTACTCCTTTACTCTGATGCAAAATCTGCCTTTGCTGTAGATGTTTATGGTTTTTGTATGCAGGAATATTAGGTTCAGAGTGCTCTCTCGCTGTGCCTCTGCCATCTAAATGATCACTTCACGTTGTTCTCAGGAGAGCTGCTACACCAGGTACTGATCTCCCTGCTGCAGATGTTAAGGCTACATGTTCCACTAGTTAAAAGGAGGCAATGCATAGTCATGAGATTTTATTATAAAAAAGAGAAAAGAGGCCGGCCATGACCATGTGATGAGAGAGGAAAAGGATCAGAAGGAGAGGAAAGGAGAGGAAGACTGAGGGCAAGAAAAGAAAAGAGCAAGAGAGAAAGTAAGAGAGCAGAGAGAGCAAGAAAGAGAAAAGGGCAAGAGAGAGAGGATAGGGAAAGCTGCCCCTTATATTGTGAGACAGAGCTATCTGGCTGTGGTCTGATGACTGGGGGTAGGGTCCAGATAGAATGCTGGGAACTTGGGGTATTGTCTATGTGATAGAGCACATATCTCCTGTGGGGGTGGCTATGGGGGAGTTGGGACTGAAACAGGAACCAGGTTCCCTTCTGTCCCTTGCAGGCAGAAATTATTACCCACTGGGTCATCAGGATTCCAGACCTGTTCTCAACCAGGACCAGGTTCCCTTAACAGACCACTGCTTCACACAGGAGAATGATGGATCTGTTTTTTTGGGGTTTTTTTTTGTTTGTTTGTTTGTTTTTGTTTTTAATTCTGTTAGCTTGTATCTTTTTATTTGGGATTTGAGTCCACTGATATTGAGGGATATTAATAAACTGATTGTTAATTCCTACTATTTTTTTTGTTGGTGGTATTTGTGTATATGTGTGTCTGTCTGTCTCTCTGTGTCTCTGTCTGTCTGTCTGTCTGTCTGTGTGTGTGTCTCCCTCTCTGTATGTGTGTGTGTATGTGTGTGTATGTGTGTGTGTATGTGTGTGTGTGTTTTACTTCCTTTGGTTTACTAGTGTAGAGTTGTTCATTTACTGTGTTTTCTTCAGTATAGTTAGCCTCCTTGGTTTGCAGTTTTCTTTTGTAGGATCCCCAGAGGGCAAGATTTCTGAGAAGATACTGTTTAAATTTGGTTTTGTCATGGAATATCATGTATTCTTTATCAATGTCAATTGAATTTTTTTCTGGGAAGGATAGCATGGGATATTTGTGGCCTCTGAATATCTGTAAGACATCTGCCCAGGACTTATTGGTTTTTAGAGTCGCTATTGAGAAGCAGGGTGTAATTCTCATGGTCTGTCCTTGTATGTTACTTGTCCTATTTCATTTGATTCTTTTAGTATTCTTTATTTCTTTGGTACACTCTGTATTCTGATTATTGTGTGGCAGGAGGATTTTCTTTTATGTTTCAATGTATTTTGTGTTCATACAGGCATATCTTTCCTAAGTTTGAGCAATTTTCTATGATTTTCTTGCAAATATTTTCTGACCCTTGTAGCTGGGAATCTTCTACTTCTATTTCTATTATTCTTAGGTTTGGATTTCTCTTAACTATTTTAAGGATAGTTTATGCATGAACTTTTTAGAGTTAGCATTTTCTTTGACTGATGTACCAATTTATTCTACAGTATCTTCTATGCCTGGGATTTTCTCTTCCATGTCTTATATTCTATTGATGATGCTTGCATGTTTAGTTACTGTTTCCTTACCTATGTTTTCCATATCCAGGACTCCATCAGCTTATGCTTTCTTTATTGTTCTATTTCCAATTTCAGTGTTTGGACAGTTTTATTCATTTCTGTTGCCTATTTGATTTTAATTTCTTGTATTTCTTTAATGGATTTATTAATTTGTTCTTTAAAAGCCTCTATTATTTTTATAAGATTGGATTTGATAGTACCTTTTTGTGCTTTAGGTATTTTAGAATATTCAGGGATGGCTGGATGTTCTTGAAGCCAGCAGGAAACTTTGGGGAAGTAGGAAGAGTTGTGGGCCTGAATGATCCTGCCACCCTCCACTGTAAGGCTCCTCAGGAAGGCATAAGGAGCTGTGGGCTAGACAATGGAAGTCACATTAGTATGCAGCAAGCCTTTGCTGGCTCTGTCCCAGATGTACTTTCTGCTGGCTTTGCTCCATATGGATTTGACTGGCTATTAGCTGGATACTTTTGAGGCCCCTGGTTCCTCCTGCAGAAAGGGAGAGATGTAGACCAGAATATGACAGTAAGAGATAATAATCAACTCACTACTGCTGGCTATGCCCCAGGTGCACACAACTGGCAGTAGGTTTGTGGGGGTGGGTTCTAAAATGGTATCCCTAGACTCCCAATAAGCAAGAAGATGGAAGCCAAGAGGCAGTGCACTGGTTAAGGAAATCATATAGTCTCGTTTCCTTTGGAGCTTCCTAGGATAACAACAAAACACTCACTGTTAAACTTACTATAACATAAACATTTTCTCTATATATTTTAGTTAGTCTGGATAAAAGTTTGGATGTCCTGTATACCAATGCTCCTCAAAATATTCCACAAAATAGAAAGAAAAGGAACACTGCTAATTTTATTCTATGATGTCATAGTTACACTTATACCCAAACAACATAAAGGCTCACCAAAGAAATATTTGCAAGCCAATTTCCAACCTGAATGTAGATGAAAAAATGTGCAATAAGTACTTAAAAGCAGAACCCATGAACACATCAAAAAATCATCCACCATGACCAAGTAGGCTTCATCCCAGAGATGCAGGTATCATTCAACTTACAAAGTTCAGTTAAAGTAGTCCATCATATAATCAAAGTGAAAGAAAAAAAAGATTATCTCATTAGATGCTGAAACGACCTTTGAAAAAAATCAAATAGTTCTTGAAAATAAATGTCTTAGAGATATTAGTAATATAAGGAACATAATAAAGATAAGTTTGAGCAAACATATATTCAATGTCAAATTAGTGGAGAGGATCAAAGAAATTTCACTAAAATTTATAATAGGAAAAGACCTCCATTTTCTCCATATCTACTCAGTATTGTACTTGATGTTTTAGCCAAAGTAGTAAGACAACTGAAATAGATGATAAGGATACAAATTGGAAATGAAGAAGCCAAAGTTTATTCATTTGCAGGTAATTGATAGCATACATAAGTGACCTTAAAAATTCATTGAGGAACTCCTAGAGCTGAAAAACACCAAAGTAGCCATATTTAAGATAAACTCAAAAAATAATTAGTAGCACTCCTATAGTATAGAGAAATTTTAACATGGCAACATGGAGTCTCAGGCAATGGATCACCTCCAAAGACATTCTGAATCTGTGTGATCTAGATGTTATACAGACATGCTCTTAGTACATATACCTTCAATCCTTTGGCTAGAATACAGACACAGCCTTAGTAGATACCATTAATCCCAAACTATGGAGATAAAGTTAGTTAGTAGAAGGAAGCAGCCATATTTGAAAGTGACATTTAATTGAGTAGCAGACAAAGGGATGAATCCCAAAAGATTCATGCGAACTGCACAGGAAAGGGATTATACTTAAGAGCAGAGCAGAGAAAGTCCAGAGAGTTGATGAATCAGTTCAGTCAATACAGTTTGTGTGGAACAGTTGAGGTCCTTTGAGTTCATTCATGAATTCTGTTCAGTTTGTATAGTTTGAACAGTGTAGGTTATCAAAGGCAGTAGAAACCAGACAGTAAGAAGGAGCCAGAAGTTTAGAACAAATTACCACAGTCACTTTGAGGCCAAACAAATCAAATCAGAGAAATATGTCAGGTTCAAAAGGAGGTAGAGCCAAAACATCAGAATGGAACAAGCCAGCCAGAATTCAGAAAGAACTTTTTCAGCACTAATCCTCTGAGATAAAAATTACATCTGGTGAATAAAAGTTATTTTTATACTACAGGCAAATAACAAATGAACTAAGGGAAAAATTATAAAAACAGTACCTTTCTAAATAGTCTAAAATATCTTGGAGAACTCTAATCAAACCAGTGAAAGACTATTATGATAAAAACATTAAGTCTTTGAAGAAAGAAATTGAAAAATATCAAAAGATGTAAAGATCTCCTGTGCTCATAAATGGGTAGAATTATCATAGAAAATGGCCATCCTACTAAACTTAATCTATGTATTCAATAAAATCTCCATCAAAATTCTAACATAATTCTTTACAGACCATTAAAGGACAATTTTTGACTTCATATTTAAAAAAATCTAAGATAATTAAAAGTATAAACAATGAAAGAATTACTGGATATCTCCAAATTTCAAAAATAAATAATGAATAATGAATAATAAAATTGAATTGATGACACAGACATAAATCCACACCCATAAGGACAGTGGATTCTTGATAAGGTAGCCAGAAATACATACTGGAAAAATGACAATATCTTCAACAACTGATTCTGGTGAACTGGATATCAGCACATAGAAGAATAGAAATAGATACATATTTATAACCTGTATGAAACCCCAGTTCCAATCTATCAAAGGCATCAGCATACAACCAGAAATAATCATCCTGATAGATTAAAAAAAAGTGGGGAATATCCTTGAATTCATTGGCACAAGAGAAAAATTATATTATAGAACACTGATAGTGCAAGGACTCAGATCAATAATAAATAAATAAGACCTAATGTAACAGAAAAGTTTCTGTAAGGAAAAGGAAACCATCAATGGGATAGAGGCAGTCTGCAGAGTGGGAAAATATTTTTAAAACCTTGATATTTGATAGGGGTCTAATATCTTGAATTTACAATGAACTCAAATACAGACTCATACATACACACACACACACACACATACATACACACACACACACACACACACACACACACACACACGTATTCCAATTTAAAAATGGCCAGGTGGTGGTGGCACATGCCTTTAATCGCAGCACTTGGGAGGCAGAGACAGGGAGATTTCTGAGTTTGAGGCCAGCCTGGTCTACAGAGTGAGTTTCAGGACAGCCAAGGCTACACAGAGAAACCCTGTCTCGAAAAAATATATATATTAAAAATGGCATAAATATCTAGTTAGAGAAATCTCAATATAGGTGTAGAGAGAACAT
>JADRCD010028700.1:0-10573 GCA_019843815.1 Montemys delectorum
AAAAAAAAAAAAAAAAAAAAAAAAAAAAAAAAAAAAAAAAAAAAAAAGTAAGAAAGAAAGAAAAAAATAAGAAAGAAAGAAAGAAATTGAGTTATGTATTTTCTTGGTGTCAAGTTTATTTTGATTTGTTTTTAGTTATGTATATATTATATTTAACCTTCTATTGGATATATAATTGGTAAAAATATTTGCCCATGCAGAGGCCCACCACTTTGCTTGAATGATGATGTCTTTTGCAGTTCAGAAGTTTTTCAAGTTTATGGAGTCTCATTTTTAATTGTTGGTACTTGAGCCTATACTCTCAGAAAGGCTTTTTATTCAGCTAATAAGTTTTAAACTATTTCTTATATTCTCTTCTACTATATTCAGTATATACAATCTTATACTTAGGTTATTTGTCCATTTGGAGTTGATTTTTCAGCAGTAACAAGACAAGGCTGTCTGTTCACTCTCTCCACACCTATTCAATATAGTAAGTACTTGAAGACTTAGCCAAAACAATAAAACCAATTGTAGAAAATCAAGGAATACAAATAGGAAATGAAGAAGTCAAAGTACATATACTTGCTGATGATATGATTGTATAAATAAGGATCTTAAAGGCTCCACGAAAAAACTTCTGCAGCTGGTGGACAGTTTCAGTAAAGTAGCAAACACAAATAAATCAGTAATTTTCTGATATACAAATACCAAAAATATTGAAAAATAAGTCAGAGAACAATACCTTTCACAACAGCCTCAAAAGTACCTTGGGATAACTCTAAGAAACCAAGTGAAAGACTAGTATAATAAAAAATTAAGATATTGAAGAAAGAAATTGAAAAAGACATCAGAAAGTGGAATTATCTCCCATGCACATAGTTTGGTAGGATTAACATAGTTAAAATGACTATCTTACCAAAAACAATCTACAGTTTCAATTCGATCTCCATCAAAATTCTAACACAATTCTTAACAGAAATTGAAAGGACAATGTTTAGTTTTTATGAAACCACAAAAATACTAGGAGAACTAAAACAATTCTGAATAACAAAACAACTGTTGAAGATACCATCAACTCTAATTTCAAGTTGTACTACAGAGCTATAACAATGATTAAAAAACAACATAGTATTGGCATAAAAACAGACATAGTGTTCAATGGAATCAAATTGAAGACTCAGACATAATTCCACACAACTATGGGGACTTTACTTTTCACAAAGAAGTGAAAAATACACATTGGGAAAAAAAGGCATCATTTTTAAGAAATGATTCTGGTAAAACTGGATGACTTCATGTAGAACAATGCAAATATATACATATTTATTACTCTACTCCCCTCACAAAAAAAATAAATAAAACCTTGAACTGCAAGAATAATTTTCTTAATTTTATCGAGGAGTATATTTTGAGCCTGTGGCTACTAGTTAAAACTTCACTAAATAATTGTTTTGGAATTATGATGAGAAGTATGTTGAATCTTTGAATTGATTTTGGTAAGATGGCCATTGTTACTATGTTAATCCTACCAATCCATGAGCATGAGAGATCATTGTAGTTCTTGAATGAGTAATAATCAACCTCAGTTTTTCTTGGACTCTTGTGACTTGCTGCTAGAAGAGAAAGAATTCTACATTTGTCATTGCTATCAGGAAGTGGTCAAAAGGCCATGGTTACATTTTTTGTTGCTGAGGTAAAATACTATAGCAAAAACCCATTTGTGGAAGAAATAGAGTATTTGGACTTTCATTTCTGGTGGGTCAGGCTCTGTAATATTAAAGAAAGCATAGTATCAGGCAATAGGTACATCTTGATAATTATTTGTTAATTATCATTCTTGATACTGATTCTCATCTAATCAAAATTATAGTGTTTAAATGTTAACTGATAATTTAAAGTTCATTTTTCAATTATTTTCAGAAATCCAAAGCAAAGTCTTTTAAATATTACTTTTCTATATTACCAAATGTACAATGTAAAAAGAATCATGAATTTCAATCATAATATGGTGCTTTGTGTTTAATATTTTAGATTTGTTTTCATGCCTTGATAGAAAGACATTAATTTAAAATTTAATTTTTCACAAAAGACTATACAGGGTTACCCCGAAGTTAACAGTGTTTAGAAAGACATTTTTATTACTTTTTAAGCTATTCTAGTGTGAAGCCATTAATGAGCAATAAATGTTTGAATTTAGAATCATTAAGTGAAGCAAAATAAAACGCTTCATTTCTTTTATTCAAATATAAAACTAAACAGATCTTGATTTTCACAAGAGAGAAAATCCACTGAAGAATGCCAAAACAGTCTCTAAGTTGTGATAAGCTTGGTTAATATGCCACAAATTTATTTTTCTTTAAAAATTCATTAATATTCTATAACTATCATTTTAAAAATGTTATTATTTCATATGGAATGATGTCAGTATAACTACTCACTTTTTGTGTATTTAAGCAACTGATTACTATCCTCAGAATATTTTCTCATGTGTGATGTGAGAAGCTCAATATGTGCTACATAATTTATTTTCAAAACATCATATTTATATTGAAAGCCTACTATAATCTTAGTTTATTATCTTCATTTTCATATAAGTAGTTAAATTATCCTAATCAAATCTGTATGTCCTGTGATTTCTGAAATATTAGACAGTATTGAGTACAATTCTTGTTCTGGAGCCCTAACATTTCTACACTAAATGTGAGATGCATGCACATAGCTAAAATTCCTAATGAAGGTCAGAGAAACATTACTCACTTTAGAAGAGAAAGCAGGCCAGTAAAGATATGATACACCTAAAACAATGGGCACAGAGATTAGAAATGAAGCTGATCATTTCCCAAAGGATATAGCTAAAATAAAATGAGTAAAATGTATGTATAGCAGGCAAAAACATTTAATTAAGATTCCAGTAATAGGAATTCCCTTGATGCCCAGGGAAAGAGAAGACTAGAGAGGTAATTTGTGGTCAGTCTGTAAATAATTGAAGGCAGGACAAGACTTAAGTTTTTTTAAGTATTACTTTTACCTATAATCAATGGAAAGCCATTTTAGAAAGAAGAATATGCCAATACGCCGATTAGAATATCAGCAGTATGGTTGCTTCCAGAACAAGTCAATTGGATCGAAGTTAGAGTGATAAGGGAAGTCATCTCTCAAAAACTGACCAACACATTAATGTGTTGAATAGGTAATTCACACATAAAACGATGAGAGTCTATACAAGTATGAATTATGATATTTAATAACAAAAACATCACAAATACTCATAATATAAGGGTTAGTAACATGATGCTTATTGTAAATAAAAGGTTTTCTGACAGACAAGTCAATTTGATAACATTTTAGGTTTTCAATGTAAGGTTTATGTGTAATACATCTTTTTCTTTTTTTTTTTTTGTAAAAAGCTATCCAACATACACAGACAATATTAAGAAGACTGTTGAAACTAAAATAAGAAAACTTGCAAAGTCATTTTAAAATAATTAGCAAACATTTAAACTTCCATTAAATAAAATAGAACAATAAATCTTTAAAGGTTACTAAATGGGTGCCACTCCACATTGTATATTTCCATACTTATGAATAGGCAATTGTACATAATCCAAATTTCAAAAGACAAGTGGCCTGAGGAGGTGTTTACAAGTGATTAGAATTTCAAAGAGCTCAGAATAAATACCAGCTCTTTGATAGGCTAATTTATGCATCAAGTGGCCTGAGGAGGTGTCTGACTTGTTCTTGGAAAGTTTACACATAGCTATATTAGGACTTTAAAACAACCTTTGCTAATTTCTCAACTGTAGTGAAAGCCTAGACAATATGCTTTTTGATAAAACATTATTGACAAATAATATATGCCAGGAATAAAGAATAATCAGATTGATTTATCATAAATAATATATCATAGTTTGAAAAAATTATAAATTGTGATGTGTTTGCCAGGGTATCCTTTAAATTGAATATCATCAAAAACGGTCTAAAGAAAACAGAGATGAATTAGCAATTCAGAGTAATACTTGCACTCAATGTCTTTTTGTAAGAGTCAGCTACTCACAGGAACCTCTAAATCCTTGAATGTATAGAGCTATTTAGTAATGTGTAGCCTGCTAGGAAACAAAGAAAAGGGCTGAAATACCCATTGTATTACATGGGCCAATGGAGGGCTTATATAGGTCATATTAAACAGTTCAGTCACTGACTAGTGTTTTCTACAAGGTAAACTTTAAAGAATGCATCAAAAAAAGCTTCAAGAATAAATTTATGACTTTTTTTCAAAAATATATAGTATTTATAGTTTAAGAGTTTTTGTTTCAAACTGTAATGGAATGCCAGGGCCAGTAAGCAGGAGGGCATGGGGTGGTGGGTGGGAACAGGGGTTTGTTTTAGTTTTTGTTCTTTTATTTTATTTATTTATTTATTTTTTTTGGAGGGAAACATGGGAAAGGAGATATTGTAAGTAAAGAAAACATCTAATAAAAAAATATAATGAAAAAAATGTTTGTCATTTAATTTATTTCTTATAGGTAAACTGGTGAGAATGTATATTTCAAAGACTTATTTTGCTCTGGGAAACAAAACAGCCTGACTTGTATAGCCCCTATTGGTGGGTCAATGAAAAATTCACAAACTTAAAACCCACATGACTTGATGTATAACAGTTGAAGGGATTCACGGGATACATTTGAGACTTTCTCTGACTGACGCTCAGCTGAGGCCTTTTGAGAGCCGTGTGTCTGGGTCCTAACATCCCTACATATGAGCCACAGGCTGGCATTTTTCTCTCCCAGAACGCATTTCCACACTGCTGCTTACATTTCAAAGCAAACGAAGGGCCTGAGAGTATACAATTGTGGCACTTTTGATTTTGGAAGCATGCCTATACAACACTTTCTTTTTTTAATCCTTTGGAGAAACTGTGTGGATCCTAGGGTGTGTAATGCAAACTAATCTCATTCTTTGTGTGGAGGCCAATAATTTGAAAGTGAAGCACTCTCTTAAAACAAACCAAAGATATTTGCTTCTGAAAGCAAGACTATTTTATTAATCCAGGCAAGAACTGATAAAGCATGAAGCTTGAATGATAAAAAGAGATCAAAGACAGATTGCTATGTACAGCCTTGGTGAGGGGCTTCTGGGGGATGCTAGGATGCTATACAAGAAACTGAAGGTCCTATCATAAATGCTTTCCTTGTGTCTTCAATGCCTTCTAATTGCAAACACTAGTGTGTAGAATAAAGCTGTGGTTGAGTAGTTTTTAGGATCTAATAAGTCTAAGCAAAAGGTATGTGACTCTCTTGCTTGTCTGCTTCACTGCTACCTGATAAAGTAATATTCAGCCAAGAGAAGCAAATGCTGTTCAAAAGAAAAAGGGTTGCTTTCTGCAAAGGCAGGACTAACCCACTCTAGCACACTTCTAAGAATGATTGAGTATGGCCTCTAACAGGAAACATGGGTTTGAGATGCTTCCATTGGAGCCTTCCTGAAAAGTCAGGGGCTGGTCAGGTATCTTCCTGGGACTTGGGTGCTGGAGGTTTATACTCTAGCAAGGGGGAAACAAAACAACCTAGGACAATATACTACCACCGACAAACCATGTCATTTATGTTTCTAATTATCTGAGGAGCCAAAACATATGTTGAAATAGTATCTTCTGTTATTGCCTGTTTGAGAGACAGCAAAAGGCTTGTTTCTGATTCAGAATTTAGTTTCATGAATCATGAATATTTCATATTACTGACACTGACCTGGACTTTAAGGAGAAAAGAAAGCTATTAACTTCCTTAACCTGGACTCAGGGGATCGTTGATACTTTAAATAGAATGAGTCATGGTTGTATACCTGCCTTACTGAGCATATGCATCAGGCAACACAGAGTTATATTTGAGAACTGTAGGGTTATAAGTGAATCTACTGTGGTAGAAGTAGTTTCTTTGCCCACTGCCTCTACACTGGGAGTAAATCACCTTCCCTCTCTGACTCTGAGCTTTCTCAGCTGTCCAAATGTCAACCCAGGCAGCACTGATGAACTAAGACTGTACAAGGTACTAATGATAAGTAATTGGAGAAAATTCAAGGCAAGGTAGATCTGGCACACAGTAAACACTTAAACTAAATTGATATTTAAATCTTCAACATGACAGAGACAGCTGAATGTCTGCTTTCTTACTGTCATGATATAGCCCAGTAGATTCCTTAAAATAAATAGTGCACACAAGAGAAATAAGCAATAATATAAATACATGAATTACCCAATGAGTTCTTTACATAGTTTTGAAGTTTGTAGGTGCTCACAAAAGGAATTGTTGTAGAGTGGTTAGATTTAGCAAATGAAAAATATAACCTATTATTGCGGGAAATATTAAAACAGATCACTCCACAAACTCTCTTGCCCCACCGGTCCACGTTCTTGCTCTGGTGCCAGCATTAGCCAGTCACAGCGCTATGTCCTCGTGGGGTCCTGCTCTCCTCTCCCAGCTAGCAAGATCATCTCTCTTACATGTAACGCCCCACACACCCACAATCAGTCATCTAGCGCCTAGTTACCCGGTAGAAACACGACTCTTAAGGTTTAATTATCCAATCAGGTTTATATATTAATAAGATCACAATTTACAAGATGCCAATACAATGATTTCAGAGCCAAATGATAAAGATAATGTTTTAACCCAATTATTCTAACCTTGTAAAAACCTTATCTACTTGTAGCTGTTTAAAACCACACAGGGTCTGGATGGTCTTCCTGTTTATCTGCCTCCATGTTGATTCTCTCTGTCTCCTCTGACCTCTGACCTCCCTCACTCCTAAACTTCTAGCTCCTCCTCCCTATTCCTATCCAATCACAGACCTGTCACTGTCCTAATGTGACTGGACAGAGAAAATGTTGCAACAGCCTATCTGGTTAAACTTGAATTTCAGAAAAAGAATACTTTTAAATACAATTTTGCCCAAATATTTTGAGGGGCATAATTATACTAAATATACAGTAAGAACTATGTAGACATGTTCAGAATGCTGTGACTCTTCCTTGGATGTCATCTAGGCTCTGCATATTTACCAAGTCAGATAAGAAATATAAACTGTTAGTGCTAGTGGTAATTCCTTTCTTCTAACTACTCAGGCCAGAAATATCAGCTCTTTTTTATTTCTCTTTCTTTCATGCCTTATACACAAAAAGTCATAAAATCCTATGAGCTCTACATTGAAAATATGTGCAGGATAGAAAAGTCACTGGCAAATATCTTGACCTTAGCAACAATAATTTTATCCTGAATAAATACTGAAACATCCTCATTGAGTTCCTTGTTTGTTTTTGCCCTCCAGCATGCACTACTACAAATGTTAGAGAGATCTTTTGAAAAATAACATAAACAATAACCAACCATCTCATTTGGGCTACATCATAATTACCATAAATTCCTGTACAACATATTTTTTGTGTATGAAATCTACCTCAACTTAGAAGACAGTCACCATCAAGGGAAAGTAGAAATATTTGCCTTTGGTTTGTTAGTTTTCCACAGAATTCATAACAGTGCTTGGGACATAGTAGACACTCAGCAACTACATACTAAAAGAAATGAGTGAATCAGACATGCCAGGTATGATACTGGCTTTTTGTATAAGTTTATTCACATTGATATTCTGTACTTGCCAAAGTGAGATGTTAGCAGTATTTGAACACCATAAAGAGAACATGCTTCACCATTGATTGTGAACCAGGAATTGCAGCACTACATATACTGTTTGCAATATTTACAACAGCCATACAAAGCAAATGAAGCACAAGGATGACTAGTCCAAGGTCGCCAAATAAAAGTATCTAGAAAAATATGAAAGTGAAATTCAGTACAATTTCCAGAGAATATCTATTACTGTGGTAGGTTTGTGGCTTCTATATTTCTACAAATACTCTCTTGCATAAAAATCTACTGTTGCTGAATTGCATCTTCCTTTCTACTGAACTTAAAGAAAATAATTTTCAGGTAGGTCACTGTCTAGTGATAGTAAGGTGATACATGGTACCCTTTGTCCAACATTCTTCTTTCCTTACTCCCAGTAATTACCTTTCTTTCCTCAGCATCTCTGCTTAATGTTTTAGATTCCACATATAAATTGTACAAATGGTTTTGTCTTTGTCTGGATTATTATATTTGCTATAATATGTTTCAAATTTATCCCCATTGTTACTAATGATAGGAATTCCTTCTTGTGAGAGAATATTCTTGCTATCCATAGAGATTTTTTCCACAACCCATGGAAATAACCAAAGTTGAAGGGGCTCAAAACTTAATATAGAGTTGTTTATGTTTGTATGTTAAGTATATTCCTACTGCTTATCTTTTGTTCATGTTTAGTTAGATTAGATTTAATTATAATTCAGAATTATGTTATAAAACAATTATATCATTGTTTTCATACAATGTATTTTGGTCATGGTTGCTCCTCCACCAATTCTCCCTAGGTATTCTCCACGTTCTTAAACCCCTCATCTTTATGTTATTTCCACATCTTTCCTCCTCTCTTTCCATGGTTCATATTAAGATTTACATGGAGTGGGGTAGACAATACTTTGAAAGGGCTTGCCAAATTTTCACTACATTCAAGGTTAACTTCTGGGGAAAAACCCATGCTCAGAGTACTGCATATGCCTGCAGCTCCTCTGATAGTGACTGTGGCAAAGGCTCACATGTTGTAGAGTGGTACTGAATGGAAAACTTCTCAGAAACTATTCCTGCATGGTTCATTTGTAGCTACCCATCTTTGATAAGATGACAAGCTCTGTCTGACATTGCATAGATGGCACTGTAGTTCCCAAGGGAGATGGACAATTAAAAACAGGAAACATAGGTTGCTACAGGGAATGAGGGAGAAGCCAGAGACAGGCTAAAGACACCTCTCTATCCCTTGTGCTTTCTAAGTGTGGAAAATAAATCTTTTATGTCACAGGCTATGAATAAAATTTTAAAGTAAAAAAACAGACAAACAAAAACAAGAAACACACACAAGACAGCTCCCACAAAAACAAAAATTAAAATAAATAACCAAAAAAATCAATGAGACAAAAAAATGCCTAAACAAATGTTGTTCATATGCAGTGCCCTTCCATATCTCTTCTAAGTTTTGGGTTGAAGTCTATTTTGTTGGACATTAAAAACATTAAACCTGCTTGAATCTTGGGACCATTTGCTTGAAATATATTTTATCATCCTTTCCCCTAACGTGATTTATATCCTTGATGATATAATATGTTTCTTGAATGTAGCAGAAAGATAGATCTGATTTTGTACTTGAGTCTGTGTGTTTTTATTGGGAGAATGAAACAATTAATAGAATATTGTCACCAGGGAGCAGTGTTTATTGGTCTTTGTTGTTGTTGTTCTGCAGATATTCTTTCTTCTTTTGATTTATGTTCTAGGATTACTTGTTCCTTATTTCTTCTGTAATATTTACAGAGATTCATTTATGTTTTGTCTAAGGACTCTGTCTTTTTACCATACTCTTCAACTCCATACAATGCATGCTTATTTTTACTGTAGGAAATTGCTATTGTCAAATGTCACCACACCCTGTACATTACAAGATGATATTTTCGGTTTCTATTTTTTTGCTCTTGGAGCCATATCTGAGTTTTTATATTTCAGATTTTCTCTATTCTTGGTATATTGTTCAACTCAAGATTCAAAATATTTATAGCTCATCTAATAATTTGTATTAAAGAACCAAATAGAGAAAGCATTTGACAAAATCCAACATCCCTTCATGATAAAAGTCTTGGAAAGATCAGGAATTCAAGGCCCATACTTAAACATAGTAAAAGCAATATACAGGAAACCAGTAGCCAACATCAAACTAAATGGAGAGAAACTTGAAGCAATCCCACTAAAATCATGGACTAGACAAGGCTGCCCACTCTCTCCCTACCTATTCAATATTGTACTTGAAGTTCTAGCCAGAGCAATTAGGCAACAAAAGGAGATCAAAGGGATACGAATTGGAAAGGAAGAAGTCAAATTATCACTATTTGCTGATGATATGATAGTATACTTAAGTGACCCCAAAAATTCCACCAGAGAGCTCCTAAACCTGATAAACAACTTCAGCAAAGTAGCTGGATATAAAATTAACTCAAGCAAATCAGAGGCCTTCCTCTACCCAGGATAGCCAAAACTATTCTCAACAATAAAGGAAACTGTGGTGGAATCACAATCCCAGACCTTAAGCTGTACTACAGAGCAATCGTGATAAAAACTGCATGGTATTGGTACAGTGACAGGCAGGTAGATCAATGGAACAGAATTGAAGACCCAGAAATGAACCCATGCACCTATGGTCACTTGATCTTTGACAAAGGAGCTAAAACCATACAGTGGAAAAAAGACAGCATTTTCAACAGATGGTGCTGGCTCAACTGGCAGTCAACATGTAGAAAAATGCAAATCGACCCATTCCTTTCGCCTTGTACAAAGCTCAAGTCCAAGTGGATCAGGGACCTCCACATCAAACCAGATACATTGAAACTAATAGAAAGTAAAGTGGGGAAGAACCTCGAGCAAATAGGCACAGGGAAAAATTTCCTGAAGAGAACCCCAAT
>JADRCD010028714.1:0-13491 GCA_019843815.1 Montemys delectorum
TGAGTGAGGTAACCCAATCACAAAAGATCACACATGGTATGCGTTCTCTGATAAGTGGTTATTAGCCCAGAAGTTTGGAATATAGGAAGAATGACCCACAAACCACAAGAAACTTAAGAAGAAGGAAGACCAAAAGGTGGACATTTCATTCCTTCTTAAAAAGGGGAACCAAACAAACACAGAAGGAGTGGCAGAGATTAACTATGGAGCAGAGACTGAAGGAAGGACAAGCATATAGCTATCTCCTGAGAGGCTCTGACAATACCTGACTAATACAGATGTAGAGGCTCACAGCCATTCATTGAACTGAGTATACTGTCCCCAATGAAGGAGTTAGAGAAAGGTTCTATGGAGCTGAAGGGTTTGCAGCCCCTTAGGACAAACAACAATTACTAACTAGTACCCTCAGAGCTCCCAGGGACCCAACCACCAATCAAGGACTATACATGGTAGGACTGAATGTTCTGGCAGCATGTGTATAGTAGAGGATTGCAAATTTGATCATCAATAGGAGGAAAGGACCTCGGCCTTGTGAAGGTTCTGTGCCCCAGTGTAGGGGAATGCCAGGGCCAATAAGTGGGAGAGGGTGGGGTGGCAGGCATGGGGAGGGGGGAGGCAAAAGTAGTTTGTTCTTGTTGTTTTTATTTGTTTGTTTGTTTGTTTTTTGGAGGGGAATCTGGGAAAGGGAAAATTTACATGTAAATAAAGAAAATATCTAAAAAAAAAAAAATGATGCCAACTTTTTGGAGTAGCCCAGAAGATCTTGTGGATCCCAGACATTTAAACAAGAAGCTTTAACATTGAAGTTGCCTTGGAGAACCCAAGATGTTTGAGATGCTAGAGCCATGGGCTCTAGCTGTTGAGGAAAGCTGCTAACATACCTGTCTGGATGCTGCCATGCTCCTACAATGATGATAATAGACTGAGCTTCTGAACATGTAAGCCATCCCCAATTAAAAGTTGCCCTTATGAGTTGCTTTGGTTATGGTGTCTCTTCACAAAAGCAAAACCCTAAGACATATATCATTTGATCAATATAAATGAGATATATCAAAATATTTTTCGATCAGGACAGGAATTTAAGATGAATTTTTCCTTTTTAACTGCTCTATTTTGACTATAGCCTTATGTGCTTATTTGAAAATGTACAAATACAGAAAAACATAAAACTGTAAACATAAAATTAAACTCAATTCTCATGTTCACAAATTCATGAAACCTTAGAATTCCTAAATTAGAATTGTTTGATCATATATTCTCTCTTTTTAGTACTAAAGAGAATCATTCATTATCATGTATCCACAGACATAGAAGGAGTTTACCTGTCTTGTATCCAATCAGAAATAATGTCTTCTTCCAATAGCAGATCTTAGACCATGCCCTTTTTCAAGTGTAGGTTTTCAGACTTACCCAGCAGGGCCACTTACTTACCAGCTCACAGTTCAGTTTGGGGGATTTTGTTTGTCGTTTTTTTTGTTTTTGTTGGGGTTCGAATTCAAGACGTTATGCACCTATGTGAGGCAAATATTCTACCCCTTTACAAATATCCAATAAAAGGAAGTAACAAATACAGTGTTTTGTGCAATACAGGTATGATCTCTCCTCTCAAAATATTAGATACAAACTCTAAGGAGTGAAGAAACCACTATTCTCTATTATCTGAGAATTGTGACTCAGCAGATGGGAAAAGAGAAAACAAATGTCCAATATCTTGATTGTCAGTGAAAATTCTGTAATTATCATTTGAGAAACCATTTGGCAGGAATTCAAGACAAGTAATGAATAATTTACTAAATCAAATTCTATATCCACAGTTAAATAGTATGTAATGATAAAATCCCCATTCAAGTACTTATCTTGAAAGTAGATGTCTCTATTTCTTTTCTTTATGACATTTTAATGGCATCCTGGGTACAATAATGATATTATCTAGAATTTATATGGTCAACATTCAATTGCTCAAAGGTTATAAACTGTCTGTAATTAACCTGTTTCCCTCCAGCTTTTGGATCATTACCACTACACTTCTTATTAGAATCTTCTTAAGAAAATGGGAGATAATAAAAAGAATTTAAATGGAAAAATATTTCAAGTTAACAACAATAGAAGAACAATATAGGAAAAACATGGCTCAACTAAAGCTTTTGAGTTTAATCTCATCAAGGCTGTGATAAATAATGTAGACAAGACAGCAAAAATAATTTTATGATAATAGCAATCAAATAACAAAGGATTGAAATCCACCGAACTCATTATATTTGTGAATATTTGTGGTGGATCATAATGATAAACTTAGAATATTACTTCAAAATGTGTCTAGCCTTACAAATCTCAAAATAATTTCATCTTTGAAGTTCCAACTATTATTTGAACCAATAAATCACAGTTTATCCATATTAAGACATATGTATACACATTCATTGATCTTTTTTAGGTGAGACATTTGTATAAGATTTAAAACAAAAGTTTCATGACTTGTTCACCCACACCTTTAACATCAGCATTGGAAAATATAGGCAATGAAATCTCTGTGAGTTCTGGGACAGCTAAGTTTACATAAAGAAGCTCTGTCTCCAAATGAATAAACAAGCAAGTAGGAGTACATATCTACCAGTCTTTTTATACCCCTTCCTATATACTACCTTCAAGCATGGAACCCCAACTCATTTAGCTATCCCTTTTTTCCACCACCATCTCCAACTGGCCAGTCTAGAATTACCCCCAAATTAAATTACACCTACCTGACCAAACCTACTCATCCTGGTTGCACTTTGTTTTTTCTCTAGACAAGCACCATACTTGTGCCACAAGCCATATTCATCCTCACTATTAGAGGACCTTTCCTCTAGAGAGGGGGGTCACAAGTTCCAAACCAGCCACCCCACACAGCCCTGCAATTGGCCATGACCCCATGTCCTACACCGGCCTTCCTATATTCCTTCTCTCTTACACACACTTCATCCAGATAGCCCTAAACTCATGCCAGCAGCCTCATCAATTCTTGTCAAGTGTCTTTACCCCAGTTCCTAGATGGACAACCTAGACTTTTCCCACCAAACACTACTTCACCAAGTATATAAGAGAAGACCATTGCTTATGATCTACCAGATCCTACTTCGAAATGCTTTTAGAAATTTTTGCTTTATTTCTCAAAGGAATCTTATTGAATAATGAAAATCACCATTATGATTTTACAGATATAATCTTCAATTTGATTAGTAATAAATAATGCCTAAAGAATTAATGAGCTATACTTTTAGATCTATCTATAGGGCCATGCCAAAAAAGAATTTTATGAGGGAAGATCTACCCAGAATTGACATGGCACTTACCTCAGTTACCACCTAAATACAAAGGGAAGAATGAGAAAGCCAGCTAAGTATTAAGATTCGTCTCCCTCTCTATCTCCCTCTCTCCCTCTTTCTCTGTCTCTCTCCCTCTCCCTTTCCTTCTCCCCCTCTTTCTCCTCTCCCCCCTCTCTCTCTCCTTCTTCCCCCTCTCTCTCCCTCTCTCTCCCTCTCCTTCTCTCCCTCTCTCCTTCCCTCTCTCCCTCTCTCTCTTTCTGCCTTCTCTGTTATTATAGAGCAGGGCTTTCCCCCTACTAACCCAAAACAAATCCTTTCTCCCTTATATTATTCTTGCCAGATATTTAGTCACAGTGATTTTAAAAAGTAACTAATACAAAGAAAGTGAGGCATAACATATCTGACTTGCTCAAGATAGCTTTTCCATGCAAAGTATAGTGTTTAAACCTCACTAGTATTTCTTATGAGCAAAGATCTTTCCCACTCTCTTCTTGTACATTCTTTACATAGCACACACTATCACATGAACCAAGATATTCATTAATTTTCATGCCAACTGTGATATAAAGATCACATTTCTACATGTTATACTTGGAACTTTGGTACCCTGTCTATTGTTTTATTGAAATGCAAATAAGACACTAAAGAACAACAATAAAAACAAAAACAAAAGAAAAAACAAACTCACCTAGATTCCATAATAAAAATATAATATTTAAAATCTGACAGGTCTATCATAACATGTCTCATATCTGTCTTTCTGTAGAACAAGCTGTTAATTTAGTTCAATGACTCAGTGAGAATCTGATTTCAGATTTAAGCATATAGAAAAATACAATTCAATCTGTTTTCTATTTTAAAAGAGGTCACTGAAATCAGTCTTAACATTCAATATCATTTGTACTATAGTTTTATTTAAGCGATGACAATTGCACATTAGATTATAAGACAGATAACAAAAACATATTATACCAAATAGCCATGATACTATGCACTAGTATTATGTTTTAATTAGGTAATTATATATGTCCTTCCTCCTAAATCTTTTCCAAGTTAGAATCAGATATTTTATTTATTTATTTTGTTGTTGTGTGGAGGACAGAATTGTGCTATGTAGCCCAATCTGGCCACGAAGTCAAGAGTCTTCTGCCTGAGTCCCAGGAGTACTGATATTAAGATGTTAGTCACCATGATTGAAAATCTGACAGTTTATACAACCTTTACTCTCCTCTCTCTTAACCATACTACTTGATACTCCTTTAAATTAAAGAGAAGTTATCATAATCACTTTAAGCCTTCACTGACGGTATGATTTTTGATTAAAAGCATAGTCTGTCTGTGGAATAATCTCAGTTTCCCTCATTAGATATAGCTTTCAAAAGTTTCAAAATTTACTATTGATGTATATGCCCATATGCTGGAATACCATGATTCACATGTGTAATACAAAGAAAAACTTCCTTTTTATTAAAAATATCTCTTCCAGATAAAAAAAAAATATTATGCCCCTCTCATCTCCTTATAGATCCTGCTCACCACATCATCCATCCAACTCAGACGAAAACTTTCAGGAATTTGTTTTCTCGAGTTATATATTGATTCTGGTGATCCAACTGAGGGATGTTGCCAGACATATATGAGAACATTTACATCCCAGTTCCCATATTTATCTTCCCTGCTACTTGTCTTCCACTGAAATAATGACTGTGTTTTAAGTTCACATATATAATACTTAAGAAAACTCAGTAAGAGAAGTTATATAAATATTTTTATATTGCTGAATAAATATTTGCCCATAAGCAGATCTATTAGCAAATTTTAAGTAGTCAGACATATAAGACAAAAGCATGTAGTTATGTAGCTACAGTGGTTTTAACCACCCTCATATACTCCTGTGTTTAAATATTTGCTTGATCATAGAGTGTGGCATGATTGAGAGGTGTGGCCTTTTTGGAGTAGGTGTGGTCTTGTTGGAAAAAGTGTTACTTGATACAAACTTTCAGGTTTAAAATGTTCAAACCATGCCTAGTGTGACTGTCTCTTCCTGCTTCCTAAGGATATGGAACACTTAGCTCCTCTCCAGTACCATGTCTTCCTGTATGATGCCATGCTTCCCCTCACTATAATAATGGACTAAGCCTGTGAATTGTAAGCTAACTCCAATTAATGTTTTACTTTGTAAGTTACCTTGGTCTTGGTGTCTCTTCACAGCAATAAAACCCAATGAGAGTAGCTTTTATCAATATATTCTATTAACTGACATTTATTTGAAATTAGAGAGCCTCTTATGTTTTAGTTTAGAGCATTTTGTTACATTTCTTGTAGAAACTACTGATTAAAACTAGCAGTAAATTTACATTTAAAACAAACCTATTTCTGTAATAATAAGAATAGTGCATGTGCATGGAAAAATAAAAAAATTTAAGTTGGAAAATCTAAAGGTAGAGCATACATGATCTTCCTAAATGGTCACTAATAATATCAAGACAATATTCTGTACTACCTACCCTGAGTTCTCAGTATTATACATTATAAGTACAATGTATTTATCTTTGGGAGTACAATGCTCTGTTGCTCTTGACATGAAAAAAATTGGTTCATTATTTTTATATGAAGTATTATTTCTATTCTGTAAGATGAGTATGAATGGGCTAAACCTTTCAAATTTTTTCTTGGTGGAAATTTGTAACTTTTGTCCAAATTAATTCTACTTGTGTCTGACAAGAAGAGTTTTAAGTTACAGTAAAAAGAACAAGGACAATGTTAGAATTAGGGGGACAGAAAACCATTTACAGGAAGGGCTCTTTTGAACGAAATGTTTTTCTAGTAAACCAAGGCCTTTATTTTGGAGCCACTCACTCTAAAATTATATTAAAAACAATAATTGAAGAAGAAAACATTTAGAAATGTATCATGAGAGTTGTGGGAGGTTGGAGTTCTGTGGTAAAATACTTGTGCAAAACTGGCAAGATCCTGGAATTGACCCCCAAATCCTATCAAAATTTAACAATATGAATAAAACCTTATTTGGAAAGAGAAAATATAGAAATTATTGGATACCACTTCTAAAGTAAAAATAACCTAGTTTATACCTTGTAACATTCTAAATCATCATGGATCTGATTCTTTGAAATATCTTCTGAAGTCTAATAGATAGAAAGGTACTTGTGGGCAAGTAGTAATCCCTTAAACTAGTAGTAACTGAAGATACCATCACAGGCTCTTTGATAAAATGTGTTTTATAACACAGTGATATTTAAGCATTGCTAATTACTTCTTAATTATAAATCCATAGTAAATAATATTCAACCCTTTTTTAAATATAAAACATAAACTTAAATAGTTATAAAATACCTATGGATTTGATTGAAATATGCAGCTTTTATTCTTAGTATTGTATTTCCTAAGTAGTGACATGCACTTCATAAAACCTCCTCTAGTCTGAGAAGGATTAAGGAAGAAAATAGCTGCTTATTAAAAGATATGTAAAGTTCAAACAAGTTGGTCCCATTCAGAAACAAGGTTTGGGTCTCTTTTCTGATACATTGACTGCTCCACTGAAGCATACTAATGATTTTTTCATTGTACTATAATTAGAATGCTTAATCTAGGTAACAGGATACAATTGCAATTGCAAGTATTAAAGGTCTTCTTACCTGTAATTCCGTTACAGTAACTAAAGAAAATCCAATCACTTTTTAATGTTCTGTGTCTATTTTCTCTGTTTTTAGTTGAATATAATTCTTTTAAATACTCTTACAAACACAAAATATACCTGACAAATATTTCCATATTAACTATTGTTACCATTTATTCCAAAGAAGGTAGAATCTCCTCATCGTACTGACTCAATAAAAAATCTCACAATGACCCTGATGTGAGAGATAAAGTTATCTAATTAATACTCAATCTCTAGAAAGCTGTAAATTCTCCCAAAGCCTTGAACACATTTATCTTTCCAATGTAAATTTAATTTTTATCATAATTATAAATTTGATGGACATGCTCTGTGTGTTGAGGGAGGCAATTTTATAGATGCTAGTCATATTGAGATATTGAATACTTTCTGAGTTTTATTGTGCTATGTAATATAAATTGAGGTACTTTTGGTATTTCTGTAATATAACCCAGTACTGAACCTATACATTCTAAATAAGCTGTATTTCTGTGTGTAACATTGATATAAATGTATGTTTGTATTTCCTTTACATACTTTAATAAAGTTTCATGCTAAACACAAAAAATCACAAGCATAAAGAACTGTTTTTTTTTTTTTAAATTTCCTAATCATTAACCTAGATTTTGTTTTTTTGTTGTTGTTTTGTTTTATTTTGTTTTGTTTTTTGGTTTTTGTTTTTGTTTTTTTCAAAAAGGGGTTTCTCTGTATAGCCCTAGCTGTCCTAGAACTCACTCTCTAGACCAAGCTGGCCTTGATTTTAGAAGTTCTTCAGCCTCTGCCTTCCAAGAGCTGGGATTAAAGGCGTATGCTACCACTGCTTACCTATACGCTACCACTGGCATTAACCTATATTTGTCATAGAAGAAAAATAGAACTAAGAATGTCATTTCTGACAACTTCAATACTTGCTTTCTGATTTAATCATAAATTTTGTTACTTTATAATTGCCACTACAATGCAAAAGTACAAAAAGACAAATATGAAAATCTAATAGGTTAGAAGAAAAGGGTGGAGTTGAATGCTATTTTAGATAACTTACAATCATCAAAACTGTTAAAGTATACAAAGTTTGTAAAAGATCAAACACCAATCTTGAAACATCCAAATCAAATGTTTGGGCAAGCTAATGTGATTCCTATGTTATGTGTCTCATGCATTTGATTTAAAAATGATCATGAAGAAAAAACATATGACTAATCCCATTGTGATTCAAGTTGGGAAATACTATGTCTTTTCGTTCTTTTATGTGCCATTTATCACAGAATATACTTTGTGTTTTATACCATAGCCCTCATCCAATCTTTTATTAAGCTTCTGCTAAAGAAGAACCCCTAAAGGGTACACCCAAATTGACATACTTGCCTATTTTCACCAATTAAATTGCTACTGCTTAAACTGCATTGCTTTAGGGACCCAAGTTGTGTCTGATATGAATTAAAGCAATTCTGCTGCTACATTATATTATGATTTGGAAGACATTTGTATTTAGATGAGGTAGATGGGATAGCATCTCCAGAAGCACATAGCTGTAGGGAACAGATAATTTACCCTCTTTTCATTCTGATGTTTGTATGTGGCTATATGACATAGTTTTGTGCCTCACTACAAGCTTGTTATCTTTGAACTTTGAAAGTTCATCACTTGTGCATTTATCCAAGTGAATAGAACAGTTACAATTCATCCCATTCACTTGAAAAATATTGCATCACTTGATAATCTTTGGCCTATTATTATTAACGATCTGCCTCCTTAACCTCTTGCAATTATATATAACAAGCTCCTTATGTACCAGTTGTCAGAAAGACAGAGGTACCAGATTGGAAGTAGATAAAGTCCCCATTTTCTCTTTTGTTTCTTGCCTTCATGCAAATATTCTGAGGATCAGGAGAGAGAAATAAACATTCAAGCATAATACACTGCCTGAATCATAGTATGTGAGAAAGGGTAGTTTTTATTGTTTTCAGCTGTAACACAACTGTAATGGGTAGAAGCCATATGGTCTGGCTCCTTCTCTCCCCTTTCTCCTATTCTGCAACACTAGATTTATACTTGATATTAGCCAAAAGTTCACGAAGAAACCAGAAAGAACCCCCAATAAGCATCTCAAATAAGAGTTCATAAGAAACAAGATACAAAAAGGAAAATCTGTCAACTACTCTAAATCATTTAGCCTGTATATTTTTCCTGTGTTAATCTCTCTATTCTTGTCCTAAATACTTTCCTTTGCCACAGTCAAGAAGTTTCATCCCACAAAACTTTTTCTCATCTGTTTTTATGCATCTTTAGGTTTTAGCTCAACTCCTTCCTCTGGAGGTATCCTGTTTTTCTTTGTAGCATCTGCAGATGATTTCCCTCACAAATTTCTAGTGTGCTGACACTATAAAATGAAATTTATTACTACATATGGAGTTTATTTCATGACTTATTGCTACATTTTGGTTATTCCTGAATTCCAAATTATACTGGAATGTGCTTAAAACTGAGGATCATTTCTCATTATTCTCTGGGTCCTCCTGTCATAATACTAAACAAGTCACCAGGCAGTAAAAACTTAATCTTTTTGGGTCCTTTCTCTAGCTCCTTCATTGGGGACCTGTGCTCAGTCCAATGGATGGCTGTGAGTCTCTACTTCTGAATTAGTCGGGTATTGTCAGAGCCTCTCAGGAGACAGCTATATCAGGCTCCTGTCAGCCAGCACTTGCTGGCATCCAAAATAGTGTCTAGATTTGATGATTGAATATGGGAAGGATACCCAGGTGGAGCAGTCTCTGAATTGTCCTTCCTTCAGTCTCTGCTCCATAGTTTGTCTCTGCAACTCCTTCCATGGGCATTTTGTTCCCCTTTTTAAGAAGGAATGAAGTATCCACACTTTGGTCTTCCTTCTTCTTGAGTTTCTTGTAGTTTGTGGATTGTATTTTGGTATGGGGTTTGCAGCCCCTTAGAACAAACAACAATATGAACTTAGTACCCTCAGAGCTCCCAGGGACTAAACCACCAACCAAAGAGTACACGTGGTGGGACTAATGGCTCCAGTAGCATACGTATAGCAGAGGATGGCCAAGTCAGTCATCAATGGGAGGAGAGGCCCTTGGCCCTGTGAAGGTTCTATGCCCCAGTGTAGGGGAATACCAGGGCCAAGAAGTGGGAAAGGGTGGGATGGTGAGCAGGGGGAGGGGGAGGGAACAGGGGTTTGTTTTAGTTTTTTTCTTTTTTTCTTTTTTTCTTTTGTTCGGAGGGGAAACCAGGAAACGAGATATCATTTGACATGTAAATAAAGAAAATATCTACTAAAAAAAACTTACTCTTTTAAAGAAAATGTCAAACCAAAAATGACCTTAGAAAAGTCTTATATACTGTCTTCTTCCTCAATGCCTATTTCTAAGTCACATATGTGTTTCTGTATTTCCTTAATTTCTTCATTCCTTCACTGACAACATGTATGGTGATCATTGTTTATACACATTTAAAAGGCTGCCTTCTTTTGTTACACATACTTATCCACAGTCATTTTTAAATATCTCTAAGTCATTTTAATTCAGACTTACAGTGTTTTAAATTTTGAGTTTCAGGGACCTACAACTGTAGGAGAAATAATCTTGAGCTTAATGAAATTGATTCTACTTGCTGGATCTTATGCTTGAGTCTCATTTTAGGGTTTTAGGGGGAAAAACCTCAGGATTGCCTATGTGAGACTTAAGTAATCCCTAAAAAAACATTTTGTTTTATATCTGAATTATTTTAATTCCACTGTGTGTTTCCAAATCTCACAAAAGTATGAAACTGTGATTAGTCCATTATTATTTATGTATCAATATGAATAGCCCGAAATGCGTAAGTCCAGTGATCAATTAATAAGAAAATATTACTATAAACCAAGATCTTGTTCCTCTAATACCCTGCACTGAAAAGGAGGAAATTGTATGTGCATGAAACACATCAACATATATGTACTATATGATGTATTATGTCAAACTAAATGATGATAATTATGGAGCAATTATGGCTGTAGAAAGAAGGGATAGAGAAATACATTCAAGAATACTTGTAAGGGTTGGATATTTGGAGCTGATGTATTGTAGAAGGTAAAGTAATAATTTTGAGAACATTATTAGTCAGTCTACCATTTCTGAAAGGACATAACATGTTATTTATATGTCCCAATTCTCAGTTCTTAGTAAGATACCTTATGTGTTAACATATTTTATTTTAAACTTCAGGAAACTAGATGCTTTGACTGTGCCTTTCTCTTGCACAATTTCTTACCTTAATGGCATTTTTATGTTTTTTTTTTTTTTACCTTTTATCATCCTTTATTTCTACCTTTCACTAAACTGTAGAACAAATGTCATGTTCTCCAGGCATAATAGCTGCCATCTAGTTGATTGCAGCTCTTTATTTGTACCATATTATATCATTTGTTTATATAAAAGAATTTACACATTCCATTTATTCCTATGACTTTTACAATGTTGTCCTCTATTTCTTAGAGTTTGCTAAATTACATTTCCTGTCATAAATTCAACTGGTCTATATGAAGCTTTCTTAAAGAAACACAGCTAATCAATGGTAAAATTTACTATAAAGGTCAATGTCATTCAAAGGCAAATATGTCTCCATACAATGTCAAGGAAATGGAGGTTCAGCAATCTGAACATTGACAACTTCTAGAATGCAAATCCCCTTGTAGCTTGGATGTAAAATGTAGTTGAGCATAAAATCAGTTCATGTGTTTGCACACTTGATCCTCAGGTGGTAGATCATTTTTGGAAAGGTAGTTAAACGTTTAGTAGATTCAGGTGGTATATACCAGTAGAAAATGCTGAAGGGGAAGAAGCAGGAAGGTCAACCTGGGCTATCCATTAAAAAACTGATACAATAAGCTTCCATAAAGTATGTTCAGATGGTAATTTGTTATCTTCCTTTCTAGTGTTCAGGCTTATTCCTACATACACTTATCTACAGGATGTGGTACATGGGCAAGCTATGCATTAATTAATGTGCTGGAAGATTTCTTTGTATGATGTGGAAAGCTGAGACACTGTTTGAGCACTTACTGCAATATTACAAGGCCACAGAATAACATGGAATGTCTGTAGTACTGCCTTTGAATAAATGCAGTTTTCATATTTCAATTAAAATACATCATAATTGACTTCACTAACAATGTCTCTCTTGACCTTATTTCTCTAGCAGTAATAGGGTCATTTATATGTCAGAAGTGCTACCTTGGTATATACAACCAACAGCTTCTATATTTCCATTAAAATTAAATATAGGTGTCTTGAATTAAAATTATTCTTCTGATATTCTCTTGTATTAAAAAGACCATTTATGTAATGGTATAGCTAATTAATCTTCATTCTAAAAATGTTTAACTTAAAATTAATTACTTACTAGTAATGAAGTAAATTATGTATTAAAATATTTATTTTAATGATTAAACAATTAAATATCTCAGTACATTGAGTATAAAGTATATTAGATTATAAGGTTGATTTAAAGGAAAAACAATATTTACCATTATGGTTTCATTTGAATCACGGTTAAATATAATTTGTCTATTACCTTGTAGGCAAAAGTAATATATCACAATAAATGGTGGGTAACTTAGGAGATGAAAATTGTGTTTGTCTGCTTCAGTGGATACACATGTGAGGATGTGAGGCGCTTGTCAGTCTATGATAAATTACAACTAGGCTAATACTTGTCAGTGCAGTAATAACCGATCATGATCTAAATAGCACTGAGGGAGAAAGGTGATGAACAACCTAAAAAAAGACAACTTTGCTAATCATAATAGTGACCCGAGTTGAAAGCACAGTAACTACCTACCAGCATCCTGATTATCCAATCTGCATTTCAAATGACTACTTTGATATCACTCAAGGTCAATTTTTATCATAAACTCTAATTAATAGTACAAAGTAGACAATACAATAAACATCATATTTCAGGGAAGACTTTCAAAAATCTTCTGTCTCTACAAATTCCTTGTAAGTATCAGGTTACATAGAACTGAAGACTTCATTTCAATTCTAAATCCTAACTCACATTTTTATTGGCTTTAATAAAATAAGGTAAAATATTAGATATAGGTAATAAAGTTTCTGATGCAGATATACAATGATAAAAATTCAAAGGAATCTAAATAAGTCTATATACTTCCTATATGTAATAAATGAAATTAGAATGTTATCACCTTTCCTAATAAGATTAATGAATAAAATATATGTTCAATATATTTATACTATTTTGAAAAGATTATATAATTCTTTCTAGGGTAAAATAAAATGTTTCTTTTTCAATCAAGTTGCTAAAAACATCAAAAGTATCTTGGGAATATATGCATTCAAATGATAAATTGTCAAGTTAAAAGTACCTCCTTAATTGAAATTCATAATATAAAGCTTCTAAATCTATCACTAATATACACAGAAAATTCATAAAACTTTCCTTACAGGATAATTATTGAATGAAAATATATGTAACATAAAACTTGCCATTTTT
>JADRCD010028727.1:0-10836 GCA_019843815.1 Montemys delectorum
CAGGCAACTGTGGGGGTGGAGTCCAGCCAGAATACCAGGATCTTGGGGCATTGTCTATGTGATTGATAGCCACAGGTTAATGGAGTTGAGGGCCCATGGTGTCAGGTGTCTGTGTCTGGGGGCATAGCTCACTGTTCTGTCCCTTACAGAGTTTTCTACTGGATCTCTGGAGTAAGCCTCACTGAACCACAACACAAACTTCCTTTCACAGCCCAACACTAGTATTTTCTGTAAGGCTGGATTTGTGAATACGTATTGTTTGAATGTGGATTTCTCTTGAAATATCTTGGTTTCTCTCTCTATGATTACTGAGAGTACGGCTGAGGATAGTAGTCTGTGGTAGCACTTGTGGGGTCTTTTGAGGTTTCAGGATATCTCTCCAGGCCTTCCTAGCTTTTAGGGTGTGATTCTGGTATGTCTGCCTTTGTATGTTAGCTAGCTATGTTCTCTTAATAATTTTAATACTTTCTTTGTTCTGTAGATTTTGAGATTTGATTACCATGTGCCAGGATGATTTTCTTCTCTGGTCCAGTTTAGTCAGGGTTCTATATCGTCTTCTATTTTTATAGCCATCCTTTTCTTTAGATTAGGAAATTTTCTTCTATGATATTTTGAGAATATTTTCTGGGCCTTGAAGCTGGAACTCTTCACCTTCTTCTGTTCCTATTATTCTTACTTTCCTATTATTCTTACCTTAGGTCTTTACATGGTGTCCCAGATTTCCTAGATGTTTTGTTTTAAGAATATTTTAGCTTTAACATTTTCTTTGACTGCTGTGTCAGTTTCTTGATTGTATCTTCTGTGCCTGAGATTATCTCTTCCATCTCTTGTATTCTATTGGTGATACTTACATCTGTTCTCTTTCCTAGGTTTTCCACTTCAGGAATTTCTCAATTTGTGTTTTCTTTACTGGTTCTTTTTCTACTTTCAGGTATTTCACAGTTTTATTTATTTCCTTCACCTGTTTAATTGTATTTTCCTGTATGTCTTTAAGGAATTTATTTGTTTGCTCTTTCAAGACCACTATTTATTTGATAGTATTTTCCTTTATTTCTTTAATTTGTAATTCCTGCATTCATTTCCTTTTTAAAGGCATCTATCACCTTGGACTATAATCCCAGCCCTCAACCTCAAAATGTTAACTCATATACATTGTGGTCAACTGAGACAGAAGTTCTTGCTATGAGGCCAGTGTGCCAGCAGGCGGTGATAAAGCTGCAATAAAGACCAGGGTTCTTTGTAGGTGGCAAACCTGGAACTCAAAGACACTTCAAGCCAGAGAATCTATTATATCATCTGAACTGTAGTGATTAAATTGGATCAGATTTACAATATAATATCAAAGGACACTGGCAGATTTATGAGAAACAACAAAGAAATGTATGAGAGGAGCCTGGTCCCAGAAACCATCCTGGAGAACCTTCTACATGACCAAGAATGCCTGGAGATTCACCCTGAGGTCAAGTACACTAGAAAGGTACTCAGAATGAGAGCATGGGTTCCCTGTGCTCTTTACCCAAGATGGCTGCTTATCATGTTTCCCACTCTACAGGAAGTCCAACAGTTACTTGTTTTTCACATGCGTGAGAATTTTCTTTAAATCTCACCCTGTCTTCCCTTTCCACTTGAAACAGACATCTTATGTGATGCTGCAGAACTTGTGTTCACATGTAGTCTCAGGCCAGACAGGGTACACTGTCTATTTCTGGATGATCCTCTTTAGAATCTGAAGAATAGTGTGAATTCTCATGCTGCTTCAGTTCAAGGCTCTGATAATGGGTCTTTCCTGGTTCAGACACAGGCCCTCTCCATCTGGAGGAAGTCTGTACAACTGTACCCCTAAGGACCTTCACAGAACAAGAAAAACTGAAAGGTATTTGTTGGGTAGGTCTGGTGAATTAGATTTTCAGTATGAGCTTTAAAGGAGACCATGTTAAACACTGACAAAACAGGACAAAATGAATCTTCATGAGAGTCTCAACTTTACTTTGGTAATGGGAACACCATAGGAGGAAGCATGCACAATATCTGAAGTAAAACAAAAAATCATAAAGACACTACAAAAGCATGTGATTTTATACTTGCCAAGCAAAATGCTTTTTAAGAAATTAATTAAGCAGTAATCTAATAAAAAGGGACACTGTTCTAAAGTGTGTACCTCCATAACACTCCTTGGGAAGCCAAGGGACAGAATAAATTTGCATAACTACCTATTACTGCCCCAAAAGTACAGATGCTATAAAAGAAGCCTGCAGGGAATCAACTGGGCAGTGATTTCAGGACACTGAGCTCAGAGGCATCTTCATCATGGCCTGGGCCTCTCTTCTTCTACCTCTCCTCTCTCTGTATGCAGGTAAATTGTTCAGCCCCCTCCTCATGCTCACTCTAGATTCTGAACTCAGACAGAAGTCCAGAGGATGACTCTTTATACACTGACCTCTCTATTCACTCTTTCTCACAGGTTCTGTGACCACCTATGAGCTGATCCAACCACCTTCAGCTTCAGTCTCTCTGGGAAACACTGTCTCACTCACTTGTTCTGGGGATGAATTGGCAAAAAAATATGCTCATTGGTATCAGCAAAAGCCAGGCCAGACCATTATGAATGTGATATACAAAAATAGTGAGCGGCCCTCTGGGATCTCTGACCGAATCTCTGGGTCAAAATCTGGAACCACAGCAACTCTAATGATTCGTGAAGCCCAGGCTGAGGATGAGGCTGACTATTACTGTTTGTCATCATACAGTGATGCTGGTCTTCCACAGTGATTTAGACAAACGGGGAAGTGATTCACAAACTCTTTTTTTAAACTTTATTTTGCTGTAGCCACAAGTGGACCAGAGACCAGCCTATAAACATATCTGTGACTACTTCATTCACATATGAGATTTCTAACCTGTCCTTTTCTTCTAGTTCTCCAGGAGACTCTGTAGTGAGTGGATTGCACAGGTTTTGGACTGGATGGGATACACTGTCACAATATTTATTAAGGTAAAGAATGTTCAAGGAAAGATGACATGAGTGGAAAGATGAATGAGACATCTATCAAGTTCCATTTTCTTATTTCCTTATTTCTGTTTGTGAGCTTATATTGGGTAAGTACTGTAAATTACTGCCTTCAGGAGCTCAAGTGGTCATTGGTTAAGAAGTCCTAGGATGTTGTGGTAGTCCAGTATAATGAACAGATGATTTCTGAATAGTGGATATAAAGGAGTATCCATCATATTAGACATACCCATCAGATTAGTTACTTTCAGTAGTATGAACAGTTATGACTCACCCCTTCAAGTTCATGGCCTTCACAAAAAAAATCTTCCTTTAATCATTTCTTGAAGAAAAAGAAATCAAGGTTGAATTCCAAATTGTATCAATACCCTAGTTAGGATATCATCAGAAGTGACATTTTGTTCTTACTTATTCTTCATTCAACTGCCTCATACTCATTGTTGTGGGATACTTGTGGCTCAATTTTTTCTCAGAATTTTATTCAAGAAACCAAATAATGAAGACTAAGTATCATCAATGTGTCACATCAGTGAACTTAAAGACACTTCTCTATTCAGAACGTGTCCATGAAACTAGTGCAAATATCCAACTGTTCCATGTGCTATGGGTTTGTTTATTGTCCTATTGTAAAACAGAAACTCCTGTGCCTTTGATTAACAACAACAACAAAAAAAAACAGAAACTCATCCTGACATACTCAGTACTATGGGTTATGGAAGAGAGTTAGGTGCATCCTGGGGATATGTGGACAAGTCCACATAATATATCAGGAAACAAACAGGTGTGAGCTACAGAATGGACACTGGTTCCTGTAGATTTTTCCTATTTTGGAAAAACATCATGTCTACAAACAGGAATATAGATGTCTCCAAGCCTCATAAATAAAAATGAAACTATTATGTAAAAATGCTGCTGCAGCCCACTCTTGTCAAAATACATATCACATTTCTATGTACCACACAATCCCTAAATAAAACTGACATATAAGCTCTACATACTATAAAAAGCATCCTCATAACAACTGCTCATGGCCAGGACAATGGTCTTAGCTGACCTGGAGCCAGGAAATACCCATCACCACACAGGCTAAACGGGACCATATCTATTTAGTGACTAACTCTTGATCAAGGAAGCATCCTTCATTACATAAAACTCTTCAACCTAGTCCTGGTGTAGCCTCCATATTCACTTGAGATAGACTGTCAGTCACTGGCCAATAGCTTCTTTTATATTAAATAATTCTTTACATGAAATATAAAAGTGCTATACATACAAATCAATACTATGCATGGGAGATTATATCTCTCCTAGGACTCTGATCTCTGTGCTATAAAATCTTTTTCCCCTAGTCACAAAGATTTGAAGCAAACATTGTATCTATGGAGGAGAATGTATATTTTACAAAGCCATTATAGTTAATATACTACACCCATAAATGGCTATACAAATTCTGCACACATATCCATAGAGATAGGATTAAGAAGGAGACTTGGAAATGTGTTAGTGGAAAAAAAGAAAAGAAAAATGAGAGAGGATGGAAGGTTGTAAATTTATTGATTTATAGCTATCCCCATCTAGATTACAAGTGAATGAGGCTCAGACTATGGTTTGTTTATTTGGCAGTTACTGAGGAGTTACCCCTAATATACTTCTCTAATGACCGGACTGGCTATTTCCCTGGGTATAAATCCTAACTACTTTCTCTTTGAATCTTTCTGGGTTGTTTTTATCAGGTAGTTTGATGTCCAGGAGTGAGTGACATTTCATTCAGGCACATGTTCCTGGTATCACATTTAATACAGAGCTCCTCTACTCCCCATCTTCTCATCCCCCGATCTCTCTCTCTCTCTCTCTCTCTCTCTCTCTCTCTCTCTCTCTCTCTCCTTCTCCCTCATGTTACCTACCAGCCTACTAAGTCAAACTCCAGCTCTCTCTGTATTCTCCCCAGTAATTGGCTGTAGTCATTTTAATTTACCCAATAGTTTTAACTTTGGGAGCAAATTTGAAAGGATATTCCCAGGATCTTAGTCAGTGTTTTATTGCTGTGGAGAGGCATCATGACCACAACTCACATAACAAAAATATTTAATTGGAACTTTCTTACTGTTTTGTAGGTTTAGTCAATTATCAGCATGGCAAGAAGCATGGAAACACATGAGAAAAAATACTGTTGAAGGAGCTAAAAGCTCTACATCATGCTCTGTAGACAACAAGAAGGAGCAAATCTCAGAGTCTGGTTTAAGCATATAAAACAGTGAAGTTCATCCCCAGTGACATTCTTCCTCCAACAAGGCCACACCTCCTTGGGAGGACTAGATTTTATTCACTATAATATGTGATGCAAACTGCTAAGGAAGGTAAACATATAATACTTTTATCTTACTGCAATGCCTATCGATTAAAAACAATAATCTGTGTGGCTCTTACAAAATTGTATAGTGATGCTTCTATCTTGTCAGTTACCTGGATCTAAATAGTTAAATTTAATGCTTTCTCACCAAGAGATAAACCATGTCTGGTAATGTAAACACAGAAAAATGCTCATAGTCTGTGGGAGAGATGAGAGTGAACCTAGTGGAAGAAGCGGGATGGAGGGAAAGATGCCATTCTCTCCAGGGTTTTCTCCAAGAATCATGATACTGTTGTACACAGCCTGATCCAAAGTGGCTCACTGCAAACCAGTGAGACAGAACAAAGGACCTGAGCCAGGGGCTATGGCTGCTTCCTCTGTCTTCAGTGGAAATCCCTTCCTGGGAGAACTACTTTAGATTGAATTGTACAGTGCTTTCAATCCCCCCTTGATCAATATCCCTTGATTACGTACCACCTCTTTATTCACTGAAAAGTTGTACATAAGTTTGTGCTGAGCAATAAAAGTTAGATCTGCACCCAGATGCTGATCTCTGGGGTCTGAAACCTCTGTGGAACCTGTCACTTCTTCCCACCCTGCCCCTATTTCTCTGTCTTGGTTCTGACAATAGTCAGTGAAGCAAAGCTCCTAGATGGGAAATTACATTTTCCATCACTAAATCAGTATAATTTGTAACTGTATTCCAAGCATGTATGCTTGGTTTGCCATCTAGTATTGTGATAAACAACACGATCACAAGCAACTGGGGGAATAAAGGGTTTCACATTAAAACTTACAGTCCATCAAGAAGTGAAGTCAGGGAAGGACTTCAGAAAAAGAACCAGGTGGCAAGAACTGATGCAGGGACCATGGAGTAACAGTCCTAGAGATGGAAAACCTAGAAAAGAGAACAGAAATCACAAATGCAAGCATCACCAACAAAATAAAAGAGATGGAAGAGAGAATCTTGGAAATAGAAGATACAGTAGAAGAAACTGACATATCAGTCAAAGAAAATGTTAAATCTATAAACATCCTGGCACAAAACATCCAGAAAATCTGGAATAATATGAAAAGTCATAACCTAAGAATAACAGGAATAGAAGAAGGTGAGAGTTCCAGTTCCAATGACCAGAAAATATTTGCAACAAAATCATAGAAGAGAATTTACCCAACCTAAAGAATGAAATGCCTATAAACATACAAGAAGCTTACAAAATGCAAAGGAGATAGGACCAGAACAAAAATCCTCCCACCATCTAATAATCAAAATACAAAATCAAAGAACAAAGAAATAATATTAAAAGTTCCGAGGGAAAAGGGCTGCATAACATCCAAAGTCAGAGCTACCACAACTACACTAGAATTCTCAACAGAGACTCTAAAACTCAGGAGAGCCTTGACAGATATCTTACAACCTCTAAAAAACCTATACTTACACCCAGCAAAATTTTCAATTACCATAGATGAAGAAAACAAGAAACTCCAAGAGAAAAATAAATTTGAACAATATTTATCAACAAATCTAGCACTACAGAAAATACTTGAAAGAAAACTCTAAACATTACATACAAGGAAATACAGGAAATAAATAATTCTACATCAATGAAAACAAAATAATGGAAACACACACACACTCTAATATCACCAATATATACATAAAACAGGAATTAACAATCAGTGGTCATTAGTAACTGAAAAATCAATGGACTCAATTTGCTTACAAAAAGACGGAGGCTAACAGAATGAATGTGACAACAGTATCAGTCATCCTGTTGCATACAAGAGACACACCTCAACATACACATTACTTTAGAGTAAGAGGCTACTTTTTTTTAAGTAATGGGTCCCAAAAAGCAACCTGTAGTAGCCATTCCAATGTCTAATTAAAAGAGATATGGAAGAACATTTCATACTCATCACAGGAAAAATTTACCAAGATGAAATCTCAATTCTAAACATCTAAGCTCGAAACACAAGGCCATATATATTTATAAAAGAAACAATATTAAAGGTTTTCCTGCACATCAAAACCCACACATTAATAATACGAGAATTCAACACCCCACTCTCTACAATGGATAAGTCTTAAAGACAAAAACTAAAAAGAGAAATAATTAAACTAACAGCTTATAAATCAAATGGACTTAACAGACATTTACAGTAACATCCTTCATCTCAGAATGTTATGGAAACTTCTGCACAATTGACCATATAGTCTGTCACAAAGCAAGCCTCAACAGATACAAGACAATTGAAGTAACTTGTTCTATCTTATCAGGTCACAATTGAATAAAACTAGACTCCAACAATATCAGAAATAACAGAAAGTCTACAAAGTCATGGAAACTGAATAACTCTCTACTCAGTGATCACTGGGTCATAGAAGAAATTAGGAAATTAAAGCCTTGTAGAACTCAATGAAAATAAACGCAAAACATACCAAATTTATAGGACACAATGAAAATGCTACTAATAGGAAACTCTATAAAGTTCATAAAGAATGTAGAGTGCTCTCATACTAGCAATTTGAATATACTCTTGTATATTCTAGAAAAAAAATAAGTAAACACCATCCACACAGGTAAACAACAGGAAATAATTCTTGGGGAAAGTCATATGGAAACAAAAAAATCAATAGAACTTAATCTGGTAAGAAAGTATATATTGATGCCACTGAAGAATCTCTGCTTAGAAAACAAATATTTATCTCTTTGTAATTGCTTGGGATTCAACAGGTCCAGCAGCCGGGCCCACTATGCCACCTTGGGAAGCCTCAGGCCAAAAAACGATACCCAGATTTTCATGCCACATACACTTAAAAAGGGATTTCATTGACCAAGAAAAATTTACATGAAAGCCACTCTCATTTTTATGAGACTTTTTGAAGGATAAGAGATGTACATCATGTCTGTCTCAGAAGATCTCAGTACTGTCTGGACCATGGCCTGGACTCCTCTCGTTCTCTTCCTTCTTCATTGTACAGGTCAGGAGAGACACCTGCACCCGCATCCTAATCCATGGAAACTAACAGACAGTGAGATATATTCTACACTTATGTCTCATCCCAGGAGGTAAGTCTCTCTATTTTCAACTATTTTCCCCTAACCCATGATGACTCAGTTACCCTCAGCCTCTGTGTCCTTTGGAGCCTCAGCCAAACTCACCTGCCTCTTGAGTAGTGAGCACAGTATCTATACCACTGAATGGTCCCAACGATAGCCAGAAAAGGTTCCTAAGTATGTGATGTATCTTAATATCAATGGAAGCCATAGCAAGGTTGACTGGATCCCTGATTGTTTCTCTGGATCAAGTTCTGGGCCTTATTGCTACCTAAGCATCTCCAACACCCAGCCTAACGATGAAACTGTCTACATCTGTGGTATGGGGTTTAACATTGGAGGACAAGATGGATGACCACAGTGAACTAGATGAATGAGGAAAGGGGATAGAAACTATTTTTCTCTCTTTCTTCCAAGGTCATAACAGTATGTACAACTATGTGACAATAATGAGTATGTAGAAATAAAATCTAATGTATATATTGTACAGCTAAGGGGTTGAGAATATTGTCCTTTATAATTGGAAAAGTGGGTCTAAGGTTCTCAATGTTACCTCACCCAAGTTCATAATAATGACTAGTCTTTGTAAGATAGCTTTCTTGTTTCATGCTCCAAGTGTCTTGTAACTCAAAACAGTTTGCCAAGAAGCACAGTGTAAGAACATTTAAGGAGAGTATAGTTGGAACTCCCTATTACCGGGGAAAGACTAATCTAAGACAGTAATAATGGCTGAACAATGTACTTGAACACACATGACCTTTTCCATGTTGTTATTTCACTTTCCTCTTTACTTAGCAAGCATTCCAAAAAAGGAAAGAAAAAGTGACTGCCTTGTGGTTTATTCTCTGCCAAAATGCTTATATGATCATGCTCTGTTCTCTTTGATGTGGCCCCTTCCTCTCTATAGAAACCATCTTTTGAATCTCACTTACTGTTTTAAAATAACCAGTGAAATCACAAGAGACCAGATATAGAAAACAAATCCCCCAAAAGACTACTGTATGCTTCTCTTTAATAAGGATATATGTAGTCATAATTATTTGAAACCTCGCCACTAGTCTACAATTCACTAGAGGTAGTAGAAGAGAAAAGTTATTAGGATATGGGAGAAGTAGATCTGTTCAGCAATAGTTCTTTGGGGACAAACTCTATCTTCTTTCTCAGCAGTTCAATTCTGTTGCAAACATTAAATGACTCAGAAGCTGTAGACCAGTCCTCTAAGCAGGCAGACAACAGGCATGAAGCAGCAACTGTAGTTCAATCATGTAAAACCCATAACGTAACCTCCCTGTGAGAGGACGGATTCTTCAGATTCCTGCCTGCCAGATAACCATACCTCTCTGCCCACCTCCTGCTAATTGCCACGCCTCTGTCTAGGTTCCAGTTATGCCGGAAGTCCCGCCCTCAGAGACTGAAGAAGAAGCTGCTGATTGGGCCAGGTGGCTGACGAACTTGTGGGAGTGGTTTTGCCTTACTTATCCTAGCGTTTTTGCTTGTTACATGATTATTGAATGAAAGATGGCTGTATAATCACGTATCTGAGTTGCCCAATTTTTTATCCTTTCCGCGTGGTTAAGGTAACATAATATAGCTTGCCAAATACCTTATTCTCTTTCCAAAATACCCACTGGTAATTTTGGCAGCTGGACTGCTACAGATGACGCCCGAATGTGTGGCTGGTTTTGGAGAGGAAAAGACTGGCACTATCTATTTTAAGAGCTCTTTAAAAATTAATAAATATAAAGGTAATGACAGCCAGAGCTGGGTTAGATGGCAGGTATCGCTGGGATTTGGCACGACAGGTTTTGCCGGGGGTTAAATGCGGCCAAATTGCCAAGATAATATAGCCTGGACCGGGAACAAGTGGCTGGATAGAGTTAATTGTTCCAAAAATGTGGATATAGCCCTTGCTATGCGCGTAGAAGTGAGGCCATGCACAGGCTATTGCTCCCCATGACTTTCAGGAAAATTTCCTGATTTTTAACTTATGTTGTCTTGTTTATGTTGTGTTTGTCTTATCTTGAATGAGTGTGATTGTCTCGTCTTTGTCTTTGTTTTACACATGGCCAAGATGATGGCAGAGGCCCTGCCCGCCCACTCGCAGCGGTCGCTGGTGGGCAGCCAGGTGGTCCTCGGAACAGTGTCCTCTCTGTGGTGCCGGGACTCTGGGCCAGCAGCAGGGTGGCCAGGACGTGGGTGTGGCTGGGAGTCCACAACAGGTGGCTGCCAATGAGGCCGGGCGGTGGTGGCGCATGCCTTTAATCCTAGCACTTGGGAGGCAGAGGCAGGCGAATTTCTGAGTTCGAGGCCAGCCTGGTCTACAGAGTGAGTTCCAGGACAGCCAGGGCTACACAGAGAAACCCTGTCTCGAAAAAACAAAAAAACAAGAAGAAGAAGAAGAAGAAGAAGAAGAAGAA
>JADRCD010028734.1:0-12505 GCA_019843815.1 Montemys delectorum
AGGATAAGACAGAAAGTAAAACATTTCAAAATTAAGATTTAAAAGATCTTATATTTTATTCAAGAAAACATAGATATTATTTATACTAAAATGAACATAAAGTTTAATAGGAAAGTTGAGTAATTTTTCAGGAAAACTGCTAAGAGATGAGATTTTCCGTCTTCTTCCCACAGAAATGAGCAGCTATCCTGTTGACAGATGTGTTACTTGGCTTGACTATAATAATTATCCCTGTGTGTGTGCATGTGTATACATGTGTACACTTTAAGTAGGTAAAACTATTTTTAACATTTTAAATAGTGGCATATTTAAGTAAACTAGTAGATGGATTTAAGGAGAGTAGAAGACTTTAAAGCTAAATTAAGAAAATTCCAAGCTGGTTTCAAATAAAGGAGGGCACCGACTGTAACCTGGAAATCTTCAGATGACATCTGGCCATTGAGAAAGGGAATTTGCAATTTTATTTGAAAAGCATTCTGCCAGTAAATAACAGAGGGAAACATGAGAATGTGTTTGAAGATTTTAGTGCTTAAAACCTTTGTTCATTGAAATTATCGGAGAGAGAGAGGCAGAGAAAGAACATAAAATCACCAAATTTTCTACTTTTGATACAGTTAAAAACTGATAAGAGGATTAAATTCAGGATCTTAGGTGAACAAACAGAAATAAATATCTGAAGAGTCTCGTGGGCAGAGGGGCTTCTTGAGTTTTGAACTGAAATCTAGCAAAATTTGTGGTTTATCTAACATGCCTTGTAATTCATTAACATTTCTTTTGAGGTTCTATAATTGCTACTATCCGAGCTAAAAATAAAATCTTCACAACGAAAATGAAAAAGAAAATAAAACCCTGCACCACCTCTGATAGATGGCCACAGGCAATGCATTTAAGCTCTCTGTGCTTGATTTTGCTGATCTGTATTACAAGAGTATTGAACTGGAACATCTCCAGTTAGTCTCGTCTAAGCTTTAATGTCTGAAAGTTTAAAATGTAATTTATTTAATATTAAAATCAAAATTTACTGGTTTTTTTTCAATTTTTTTCTACCACTTCAAAAGGCATCTGTCAGGGGCCAGCTTAGAACTTAGTGTTTTATTAGTCTTGAACCTGGAGAAAGAAAGTCTTAGATTCTCAGTTTTACAATGTTTCAAGATCCAATCTCAGGAAAGGGCTACCAGTAATCTACCTCATTTCAAAATTGAGTGCTCTGATTGATGCATTGGATTCATTCTGGGTTTAATGTTTATTTTCCCATAAAAAACCAACTAATATATTCAAAATATTATTTTTGTTATAGCAAGATTTATTTTATTGTGTGCAAATAATATTAAGCACTTTTCAGAAGTTTTTTTCACTTTTTAGCATATAGCAGGAATTCTTTTTTTAACTCAATACTGTAAATATTTATTTTAATATGTCATTTGTATTATACATTTCATTGATGGGTGTCAATCCATTTAGACAGAGCTTTATTGACCCAAGTAGTTATTAAATATTTACTGAGTGAAAAATAATATCATATAAAGAATATTTGCCAGAGGAAATTTGCATTTGTCCCAGTAATATTTTTTCTTTTTTTATTAGATATTTTCTTTATTTACATGTCATATGATATCTCCTTTCCCAGTTTCCCCTCTGAAAAAAAAAGAAAAAAATAAAATAAAATAAAAAAACAAAAAACAAAAAACAAAAAACAAAAAACAAAAAAACCCTGTTCCCTCCTCCTACCCCTGCTCACCAACCCACCCTCTTCTGCTTCCTGGCCCTGGCATTCTCCTACACTGGGGCATAGAACCTTCACAGGACCAAGGGACTTTCCTGCTCTTGATGACCGACTAGGCCATCCTCTTATAGCAGGAATTCTAATGATAACCAAGTGTAACCAAAGCCAGAGGTACTTTAACATGAAAAAGATGATATTTATTACCATTCAGTACCTTTGCGATTCCCTTGTATGTAAAATCGTGAATTGAGAATATTTTTATTATTCATATATATAATATATAATATATATATGAACTGATGTGCAGAATATCTGAAGATCGTTTTTCCCTCTTAACTCCATGCCATCCCTTCTCTCATAAGCACATAATGTTAATATTTTATTTTAGAGTCTCTGTGGCAAACATTTTTAATGTTGATATATTTAATCTGTAAATTTTACATCTTCCTAGCCCATTTCCCACTGGTTACTGAATGGCCATGCTACAGTTACTCTAAATTGTGACAGTCTTAGTAGGCACACTTAATAGCCAAGGGAAATTATCCTGTGGATAATTGCCAGGCAATCAGTATTCATAGCTTTTAATAAAAAAAGAGAAACAAGCTAGTGTAATTTTAAAAATAAGTGATCCATTAAAAAGTCTCACATTGACCATTGCATAAAATAAAATTCAGACTGTGTAATAATTTATCAATTTTGGAAAAATAATTTGTAACTATGGTAAACTTTGCAGGAGAAACCTGGCATCTGATGTGATGAAAAATATTCAGAAAAGAAAAACAAGTTTGAGTCAATTTCCAGTCAAAGTTGGGCATGGCCAGATATGGTGTTACATACCTTTGATAGGAACACTTGGGGGCAGAAGCAGATGGATCTCTGGGAGTGCCAAGCCAGCTCCATGTAAGTAGAGTTCCAAGTCAGCCAGGCTACATAGACCTTGCTTGTGGAACTTGGTGGTTTAATCTAAATTATATAATATGGGCTTTGATAGGCTGAAATGATTAGCAAGTACTTTGATAAAGAAATTATACTAGGCTAGGACTGCACCGTTTGGTATATTTGGAAGGTGACACTGTAAGTAATGGAGCTTCGGACACAGGTAAAAATGTCACAAAGGCCAAGAACTAAATGAAGTTGACTGGCACAAAGGGGACCCATCTTGTTTAGTACTTAAAAGAATTATGGCGGTGGGGTGAAGAGCTAGATAAATGTTTCACATTTAGGTAATCTGAAAATTGGGAATCACAATTTGGACAGGTTGGGCTCCAGGTAGGAAAGACTGACCAAAGCAGAAAATAGCTAACACACCTGAGAGGTACCAGAGCTCACTCACTCTGAAAGCACATTTAAAGTTGCCTCCAACTTGAGATTCACCTCCCTGAGTTCATCTTCATCATTTGTTTCAATTTACAGGGACTGGGCAGTCTGTTCCCTTAACAAGTCCAAACTTTGCCTCTGCAGTGTTAGAGTGTAACAATCTCTGCAGGCGTTCAGGGCCAGATACCAAAAACCTTCTTCAAAAGCCTCAGTTTGAAAAGGAGCCTTCCCACCCCACCCCCCACGGCATTATTAACTATAAACTTCACAATTCGTATAATGTATGCAACTTTGATTTGTAAATACATATGCATCTGTTTTCTCAATCCTACAGAGCTACAAAAATCCTTAAGGGCAGAAACTGTGTACTGCCACTTTGCATGCCACAGGGGGTTGCATTTTTATAAGCAAATCTACAAAAACAAAAATCTAACCCACAAAATAATGGTGAATAAGAATATGTTGAATGGATGTATTCCATCGCTAACACGTTTTCATTCTCTTCATTTTTCCCTTATCCTTATGAGACAATTCTTATATTGAAACCAATTTTCTCTCAGAAAATCAAATTACTGAAAAAGATACCTAGGTTCTTCCAACAATGCTTTCACTTAAAGGTAACTAAAAGGCACATCTGGAGGCTGGTCAGATGACACATAACTGCAGGCCAAGGAAGCAAATGTAAATTCGACTTTCAGTTGGCTACTTGCATAAGAATGCAATGTGAAGTTCCTGCAGTAGGTTCAGTAGGTCTTAGGGTAAGTGGTTTGTTTAACTCCCCAGGCTAAACGCTAGGGAAGATGGGACAAAACTCGAAATGATAGGCTCTGTCAGGGTGCGTTTTAGATTGAACAGATGGTTTGGTAATCTGTAAATCACATAGGCAGTCATATTTGGTTTGTTTGTTTGTTTGTTTGTGGCAGGATGTCTATTTAGCTTAGAATGACTTGAATCTCAGCTTCTCACTGTTACCAATCCTGGCTAGTGCTCTTTGAAAGGGACGATCTGGTTTTTCTTTAAGCTAGAGGAACATTAAAAGAGTTGGGGGAGGGGACGCAGTGAAGCAGGGTCTCACTAAGGTATCTCTGGCTTACTTGATGTATGTAGACCAGGCTAGTCTTGATCTCACAGTGATCTGCCTGCTTCTGCCTCCCACTGCTGGGATTAAAGCCATACACCACTAGGCCGGGGCCTAAATTTTTAAGTAACTGTTTAAAAGGTTAATTTTCCTTTTTGATTAGACTTTCAGCTTAGGGAATACAGACTGTTGTTGAAGCACTTTTAAATACAATTAGCTCTTTCGACAACTGAAGCAAAGCACATCTCAAAAAAAAAAAAAAAAAAAAAAAAAAAAAAAAAAAAGGCTGCAGGGACCCGGCATGCTTAGTTCCAGTAAGAATTGGCAGCCCTTGGCGCTCTGTTTTAACCGGAATTATTTCTAAGCATCTTCTTCTTTTCTTTTCTCCATATGTTTAGGTCTCGGACTGTGACACTAGAAGACACTAGAAGAGTCTCAGAACAGAAAGCTGCTACTTAAACACTGTCTGAGAATAGAATAGGTTCAGGGGGCACTTCCGTGGGCCAAAAAATAAAGTAAAAATAAAAATAAATAAGGAGACACCTCAAGTTTCAGTGATAAACGATAATAAATGGTTTTGTTTTGTTTTCTATGTAGTCCTAAATCTCATCTTTGAATTACGAATCCATTAAAGTCGATGTTTTTCCTCTGGGTAGACAGACCTCTGCTATTACTGACTTCCCGCGTGGCCCCATTTAATTCTTGCTCGACTCCCTCCAGGCGGAGTACTAGCTCTTTTAGAAGGTAGGCGGCCTGCAGGGGAGTCCTGCTCTTCCAGGTCCCAGATTTATTGCTCCTCTCCACCTGAGGGAGGCGCGCAGGTCTGGCACCCTTCTAAAGCCAGGACCACAGTTCAGCATTGGCGGGAAGTTCTCACGACCAGAAACGTTCCCACTCTTTTTCAGATCTCTAAACCGGTGATCCTGTCACTCCAACCTCGCCCTTCTGCTAACTGGGAAAGACTGGAGCTTCTGGCTCAATCCAGTCTCAAAAGGGCCCGCCACCCCGCGCGAAGAAGGAAGCGGGGTGGAGATCGTGTGTGTGTGTGGGCAACTGTTGGAGCTTTCGCTTGTCGTTCGAACTTAAAAAAGGGTGAAAAGGCAAGAGAACTGGATTTCCTGCTGGTCACGTTGGAGCACTAGGCGTCTGCTAAGTGCGTGGACTCCGGCACCCTAGAGGCAGTCAAAGCCGGCAGCAGACGAGGGCTTCGGGCAAGTTCGCGGGCCACGCCTTCCGAACCGGCCACCTCCCCTCATTGGCCTGACAGCCTGTCACTCCAACCTGGCTCCCACTTCGGGTAACCATTCACGTAGTTTGGTTGCGTCTTGGCGTGTTTAATGTTGCCAATAACGAGAGATTTTTTTTAGGGGGAGGGGGGACGCGAGTACATATCGTGCTGCAATTAGTTCATTGAAAACTCAGTCGCTCGCGGAGCGGTCAGGCAGAGACTCCTCTCGGCTTTTTTCCCTCCTGCCTAAGGATCTCCTACGGAGAGCTGCAACAATGCCCAAAAGAAAGGTGAGTGAAATGGGAAGATAGACGGGATATTAGCTGCCGAAATACATATTTCCTACCGCAGAGATTTGTATCTTTTTGAAAGATCATTTTGGCTTCTAGTTTGATTTTATGATGTTCTGAATGGAACGCGAGGGAAAGGTAGCGATCCGTCTGTGTTTGGTTTCGGAAGGTCTCGTATGCAACTGGTAGTTCACTTTTGGCTTGTTTTGTTTAAGGGAGAGAATCGTTTGAGAGGTGTCTCCATGCTGAATTACAAACAGCCATAGCGCTGTGCTGTCGCTTCCTACCCCACCCCCCTTCCTCCGCTTACCCTATTGGAGAACTCTTCTCCCAACCACACTTCCAGCGCCAGCTTCCTCCTCTACCTCCCGTTTTTCTCGGGGAACCGTCCCGTTTGGAGGAACGAAAGCCCTGGCTTTCTCTTGTTTTTGCCTTTGTTCTTTCCGTTTTCTTTTTTCCTTTTTCCCCCCTCTTCCCTCCTCCACTTCTTGTCATGCCAGATGGCTATGCAATGGTAATCCTGTGCCATTAGGCGGCGCAGACTTCAAACTGTCCTAGAGAAGGGAGAGATTCACCGCTGTAATTAGAAACTTTAGATCCGAGAGATTTGGCACTCTCGGAACTCTCTAGTTAAAGGTGGAAAGGTGATTAGAGAGTTACGTCCGAGAAACTACTGCCAGCGTTGGATGGTCGGGTGGCGTGAGATTAGGTCACTTTAGACATGAGGAGTTGATCCGAGCTACCAAGGGCTACAGGTCTTCTGTAACCCTTCACTTCAAAATTCCTGTCTCCGCGCAGATATAAGTTGAAGCTCAGTGTTTGTGTGTTCCTCCACCACCCCTCCCCGCCCCGAGTATCTTACAACTAAAATGGAATGCTGTTTCATTGCTTGGTGAAATCATAAAATGAAATACTGTGTTAATGTAAAAGCCATACGATTGTTTTTATATTCTTGTGAATCCGTCCGCCTTCCGTATTCCTAGAACATAGAAATGAGGCTGAAACTCCACAGAGCTCTGGGGCTGTATCATTGAAATAATAGCCTGGTAATTCCCAGGGTAAAGGGCTACTCAGATACCGAAAGCAATTGTTTCTAATCACCACCCCCCTTCCCGAGGCTCCCGCCGCCAGGCTCTTTTCGTCTTGTGCAATGGATCTTGCTATTTTGCAGAGCTGACAGCAACCTTGTAGCAGGTAGTGGCGGGAAGTTTTAAAATCCGCCTCCTGCTTTTCTGAACAAAACGTTGACGTTAGAACAAAGACGTCCTTCCTTGAAAGAATGGTGGGTTTATTGTTTTGTATGCAGAATTTGAGGAGGGAAGTAGTCCATAATCAATAGAGCTGGTCAGATAGATACAATTGTATGGCAAACATAAGGCAAGAAAGGGAAACTGCAGGAAGCTCCGCCTTCGTTCGTCCCGCCCAACCCTTGTTTTGGCTTTAACATTAGAGCAGGTGGATTTCAAAATGAAAATGGTGTGTTCTTAAGAGACGTTATTTATTCAAAAAGATTACACTGACTCTTTGTAAACCGGTCTTAAGCATGACCTTGCATTTTGGTCCAGGTTTCATATTACTAAAACACTAGGTGTAGAAGAGGGGCTAGAAAGCAGCACGTGGCTGCTGGAGCGGGAGCCCAGAGGAAAGTCATAAGTGTCTAAAGTTGTAATTACAATCCATTGGCGACATTTTCTGCTCTACATGTTTATATTGCTGATCCTATTTCTTTTTTGTATTTTCTCCCTCTACATAGGCTGCAGGTGATGTGAGCCAGGAGGTGAGTGTCTTTAGTTTGTGAGTTTCTCTGAGGGGGGAAAAACGCACCCATTTTAGAAACTAAAGACACATAACTAGGTAAAAATGCTGGTAGTTATAGTTGTATCACATGAGCACTAATGTTGTGTATGCCAGTGCTGTGTCAAAGTACACATACACAAAAATGACAGACATTTTGGCATTTCGAACCCTACTGTGCTTCTTATAAGATCCAGAGAGCACCTTCTTAGGCTCAAATTCTGTTGTGTCAGTCAGTCAGTTGGTGAGCAAACAATGGTATATTTTCATTTTAAGATGTGCTCCTCTGAAATAGCCATTTTGCTGATTTATCTCAGTGAAAGAAGCTTGCCATGAGATTTTTATCCCCGTTAGCATATGAAAGGGTTAGGGGCTGGATCAGATGTGTCTATGACATTTCTTAACAAAATTTATAATCACTTCCTTAATAGCAACATTTACACAGTGCTACACCAAATATTTTCTCAGTAAAAATAATTCTAGATTTGTATAATCATAATTCTTTTGGCTTTTTTTTTTCACTTTCAGCCAAAGAGAAGATCAGCTCGACTGTCTGCTGTAAGTGATATTTATAAAATGCTACCCATGTATCATGGAATCGAGTTTTTAGAATTGGGGAAGCCTGCATAATATTATGTTTAGTATAAGGGTTATTTGGAAGGTTTATTGGAGAAACTTTACACATTAAGGAAAAGGATTCTTTTCCTAGTGCTTGGTTTAAATCATACTTATGGATTTCATTGTTAGTGCTCTTTCTTCAAATATGATTTCTTCCTCGTTTCTTACATAATGACATTTTCTGATGCAGATGCCTGTGCCCTTTACACCGGAGTTGAAACCTAAAAGAGCATCAACTTCAAGGGTAAATATTCAAATTATAAGGTTGAGGAAAATAATTTGTTTAGATATAAATTGTGAAAGTGCACACAGCTAATCCTCTTGTTTTCTTCATAGCTTGCTTAGACAGAAATGTAATGTCTAATACAAAACATATAGATCTACTGGGTGGCGAATATTTGTACATGTTTTCTGATTGGTAGGTGTGTCTCAGCATTTTTATTTGGTAGTTTCAACACAATATCGTAAATGTGAAATAAAGAATGTTGGTGGGTAGACCCACTAAATGCATATGCCTTTGAGATTTACCAATATTCTTGGGAAAACGAAGGCCATAAACTGCAGTAACTCAATAGTGTATTATAATAATAATAATAGTGGTAACTAATATTTGATAATGCTTCAGGAAATGCTGTTATGTTTGTTGCTTTAAATGGAGTCAACTGGTTTATATAGGCTTTGGTGCTTTTATGTTATAGCTGATGACTGGCTGAAAGAGAAGTAAAATCAATATTAAGTTCACTATTAATTGCTTTATAAACACTTTTTTCTAACAATTACAAAAATCAGAAAAGATTAAAGTTATAAAAATATTTGATGAGGGGAAGCTTAGCAAGCAGTGTTCCTCTGTGGCTTCTGCTTCACACCTGCCTCCAGGTTCCTGCCCTGGATGGTATACTAGAAAGAAATCCTTTTCCCCCCCCAAAAAAAAAAAAAAACCCACAAGAATACAATTACCTGGCAGGAGAGACACCATGATCATAAAAGTGGTTTTCCCAGGGAAAGGCTTATTATCCACTGCACTCCAGATGTGCTGATCCCTCTGACTTCCCTAGCTATAGGGAACTTGACTACACAATTGAAGATAGTGGGGGTTGGTAGGGGGACTGAATTACTGCTTTCCTCTGTGGGAGAAATAATTTTTGACATCATCTAATCTCATCATTTTGTGACTGAAGACACAGCAAACTATGGTCATTCTTGTAAGATGCTTTGATATTTTTTTATTTAAAAAGCTATCTCAAACATTCAACTTATATATTGATGCAACACTAGCTATTGAACTATTCTGCAAGTTGCACTGAGAGCGAGAGGGTGGGGAAAGTACAAGAATAAACTATGAGGGGTGTTATATAATCATGCACTGTAAAAAGTATCTTTCTCAGATCTGTTTCTTATTTGTTAACAGAATAATAGCTTTTATGTAAATTGCAGTATATAATTTCTAACATAATTCCATATACGTTTTCTCAATTTCCAAACAATATCCGTGATATTATCATTTTATATATCAAAACACAATCTGAGAGATTTATACCATTTCTCAAAGATCTCTCTATGTAAGTGAAAGATTTAGGGTTTAAACTTTTTTTTTCTAGCATCTGGCATCTTCCTACTGTACACAATGTACTTTCTTATAGCAATTCCCCCCCCACACACACACACAAAGGTTTACAGATACAAAGATTAAAACAGCTGCATCCTATGGTGATCTCTTCTAGATGTGTCTAAATTGATGTTCTAACATGACATTTCTCTTAATTGCTACCAATGGAGACTTTATAATTAACACAACCTTCTTGCTAATGATTAGACTAGGCAGTAATAAACTAACTTTAGGTACGAGACATTCAATTTATCAGTCTAAGCTGATGCTGGGAATTGTACCTTGGTGGGTACTAGCCAATACTAACTTGGTACTTATCGTTATACTCATCATAAAAGCATATTTCTTTAATTTATATCAGCGTACAATGCATTTTAATACTGCTTTAGGAGTATTTCTGAAAAGAGTTATATGTTAATTTTATTGCTATCAGATTTATGTGTAGTATGTTAAAGCTCTCCCTAAATTATTTTATCAGCTGCTAATAGATCTTTAGTTATTGAATCAACCTAGCAGCTAAACTCTGTATTTTTTATCTTCGTGTTGCTGGGCAGAAAACCAAAACTACAAATGTTGTAGAAGAAAACAAGGATGCAGGTACCATACCAATTCCTGAAACCAAGCCAGAAGATGTCAAAGAAGAATGCAATGTGGAAAACACTGAAAATGGAGAAGCCAAGGTTATTGAGGTACCTGGAAATACATTTCTTGAAAACTTAACAATGCAAGTGAAAAATAGTATTTGCCTTTTAGTTTAAAAACAGGACTAGTAAATGAACAGTGGTTCTATGGTAAAATGCTGTCTAAATAGAAAATGAATGGAAAATATGCGCTTTGCAGGTAGCGATAGCACAAGCAGCTGGTTAGCATTAATATGGATTTAACAATGCCAGTAAGAAAGACTTAGAACAAATATAATTTTCTTATTAAATATAAGCCAAACTTTAATTCCTTTTGTCAACATGTAGACTATTTGTAACTTCTTTTCTCAGGAAATGACATTTTATTTCTTCTATAGATGATAGAGTAAACTATCATAGAACTTTTTGTTCCAGACACGGTCTCCTGTAGCTAACTAAGGACGGCCTCAAACTCATTATAGAGGCAAGAATGACCTGGAACTTCTGGTCCTCCTTGTCTCTACCTCCTCTTCTGGTCCTCCTTACCTCCACCTACTACATGCTATGACTACACCTAATTTATGTGAGGCTGGTGACCCAGCTCAGAGCTTCATGTATTCAAGCACTCTGTCAACTGAATGACATGGCCAGACATGTATCATGCTTTTAATGAGTGCCATATGTTTAATTTATACTACATTTTAGGTATTCTAATAAAATACCTAACGTGAGGTATCAAATCAAACATGTGTACATATGTAATATCTAAGTAATCATTGAGGATTTTCAAGTAATGTTTGACTCCCATGATCTCTCAGACACTGAGCCACCAACCACACAGCATAGAGCAGCTGATATGAGGCACCTAACCCATACACAGCAGAGGACTGCCAGGTTTGGTCTCAATCAGAGAAAATGCACCTAACCCTTGAGGGACTTGAGGCCCCAGGGAGTGGGGAGGTCTGATGGGATGGGGGTAGGGGTGGGGACATCCTCTTGGAGACAGGGGTGGGGTTGAGGGAAGAGGTATGGAATGAGGAGGAACAGTCAGAGGGTAGACCGGAAGGAGGATAAAGACTAGACTGTAAAAAAGTATTAAAGAATTTTTTTTTTTAAAAAAAAGCACAAATGTGTTGGAAGGCAGAGGTAAGTAGTTCTCTGTGAAGTTGAGGCCTGGTCAACATAGTGAGTTCCAGGGCAGCCAGAGCTACAAAATGAAAAACCCTGTCTGGAAGAAACACCAAAAAACAAACAAACAAACAAAAAAAAAAAAAACAAAAAACAAAAAACAAAAAACAAAAACAAAAACCCAAAAAACAACCAAGCAAATATAAATTGTGCTTAGTGGTACATGGCTGCTACCCCAGTGTCTTAGGGTTTTATTCCTGTGAAAAGACACCGTGACCATACCAACTCAAAAAGGAAAACATTTAATTGGGCCTGGCTTATAATCCAGAGGTTTAGTCCATTATCTTCATGGTAGGTACATGGTAGCATGCAGGCTGATGTGGTGCTGGAGTAGTAGCTGAGAGTTCTACATCTGGATTTGCAGGAAGCAGGAAGAGAGACTGACACTGGGCCTGGCTTGGGCTTCTTAAATCTCAAATCCCACTCCTATTGGCCACTACAAGGCCACACCTCCTTCAACAAGGCCACACCTAATCCTTCTCAAGTAGTGCTACTCCATGATGATTAAACATTCAAATAAGAGCCTACCATGGCCATTCATACTCAAACCAACACAGACAATATTTGGTAGGTGGAAGCCAGAAAAATCACTGTGTGTTTAAAGCCAACCTGGGCAAGATCTTGTCTCAAAAGAACAGAAAAAAAAACAGCATTATTTTTCCAAAGACTTTATCTCTGCATGTTTACTTACTGAGAATTTATGACAGAGAATAAACAATCTTTGTTTATTTACTTTGTTTCATCAGATTTGTAATGAAAAGTATTTATATAGAGAAGCTTTACTGAAGTTATGGTTGCAGACACCTATTTGTGGTGCTTTGTATCAAGATACTATATTTGTGTATTGTTTGGAATATTTTCCTTGTATAGGAAAACTACTTTCTAGCAAGCGAAATATAAGTAGGCTTTTCATGAAACAACTATAATCAATCTAATCTAAACATTCAAGAGAGAAAACAGCTCTAAGTTTACAATCTTTTTCCTCTCATTATCTCTAGGCACCCATTCCTAAAATGGAAGCTGAGGAAGTAAAAGAACAGATA